>LOEQ01003611.1:72881-94547 GCA_001685075.1 Bramus lutescens | reverse complement strand
GCAGTGCTTAAATGAAGACAATTTGTGTGTTGTTATTTCTGGGTATAAGCTAGCTGTGCAGGAGCCGGGTGGGACGAAATGCAGGCCTGCTAGCCTCATCGCTACAATATATGTTCTAAAAGCTCACTGCAAAACACCCTCAGGCCACACACTCAGCATCCGTCAGCAGTGTCGCTGCTATAGGGAGTGGTGTCTCTGGTAATGTTGTCCCACTACAGATGTTCCGGAGGGACTAAGTGGAGAAAGAGTGTAGAATCTCTTATTATTGGTTATGACTCTGTGTGGGCCTAGGTTGACACCTGCTGTGGCTTCATCTTTTAGAACATAGGATAAAAAGCTAATAGAATTAGATATAAAAAATCTTTTCTACTATTCTTCAAAGCTTTTACATCTTACATTGAATGTTATTATAGGAGTCAAAAGGTGTAAGTGATGGTCTATTCTTAATAGGCTATGGTTGGAGTCTTAGAATAAATACTTTCAAAATATGCTTTATATGCAAATATGTTATTCTGACTTTTGGAACTTGGAGAAAGAAAACTACAAGGTTTTTGTAATTAAGTCACAGTAGGTACTGAGGGCATGCTGTGCTATATTTCATGTGTCTCAGCAATTGCCCCCATGACATCCTCACACTCTTCTATGAAGTGAACTGGAGAAAAGCATTTGTAACAGCCATGAGTAAAATGATTAATTATCCACGTTAAAAGCATTGGCTACATTTTGATAGCTACAACACAGGATTTACCAGTCTGTATTGTCTTAGTTATCAAAACATTAATTCCTCCAAAAAAACAGTCCAAACCCGCTAACGTTCTAAACTTGAATTAGGTTTAAAGTCAAGACTGACTTTTATGGGATTTCTATTTTCTGTTTGGAGATATTATATTTTACACATTTTTAAATGTAGAACTCACATTATTTAAAATGTTACATAAATACAACAGAGTGAACCAAGATCAATATATTATTGAGCGAAAAATCTTAGTTATGAATGTAATGTGGCCTATGGAAACAATATTTATAAAATGTATAATCAGGGTTATAATGTTGCAGGTACATGATATTTATAAAGCCTATTCAGGGACAATAATGTCCCCTTTTGCTTCCTGTCTGACTCACCCAGAGAAATCTGTCCAACAAGGTCTGTACTTGGTATGAACTCTGCAGGCATATGTCATTTCCACTTTTAACAAGTTTTGCTTCTGCAGCATTTCTATGTTAGACTATGACCAGGCACCTATCTTCCTCCTCTTTGTTAAGAGTTAGCAACTGTTTTCAGAAGGGTTGCTATCTGGGTTTCTAAGATAGA
Source organism: Bramus lutescens (assembly GCA_001685075.1). NCBI lineage: Eukaryota > Metazoa > Chordata > Mammalia > Rodentia > Cricetidae > Bramus > Bramus lutescens. The sequence goes on along the minus strand of LOEQ01003611.1, from coordinate 93,235 downwards.
AGTACTATGCTAAGGTGTGCAGTACACTACACCATGGGAGTTTGGGGAGTATACTCTGTGATGTTTGAACAATGGCAAAAATTGTCAAAAGCTGTTTCTGAGAACATGGCTTGGTATTAAGCAAAATAATACAAAATTTCAAAAGCTGTTATGAAGAATCATATTCTTCATACATATCATACTTACTGTTTAGACAAGAATCTCCTCTATGCTTGGTATAGGCACTTTAACTGTTCAGAAAGTATGCTACCCAAAAGTCAACCAGCCAGTAAACCGAGGTTTACTGTCCTCTGATTCAAACAGAATTAAAGCTGTCACTGCTAAATGATAGAGCCACATGCCACAGTAGAAGTGGCAAACTTTATTAAGACACTCAAGCATTGCAATTTCATTAGCCACTCAGGTCATCCATACCCCTTAGCTTCATTAGTCCTTCTTTGAGGGTAAAATGAAACATTTGATTGAAATTACAAATAAACAAATTAGTCTGAGTATTTATTGGAAGTACTTTGACCTCCCAAGGAATATTTGGAGATTCCATTAGCTATGTGGTTCTACAATATAGCTATCATAAATGACAATAAAAAGGTCACTATAAAGTTTAAGTCAATGGCAGAATGATTAGGGATTTCTGTTAACCCAGACTACATAAGTAGCTCAAAAGGTGAAAGAGGAAACAAAATCACTTTAGCAGTTAGTGAAAAACAAATTGAAGATAACTTTAAAGCTATTGTTCTTCTTTTGCTATTAAAAATCAATGAAATCTGCAATTAGGAAACATTATGGAAAGGTTAAAAATGAGAACACATGCAGTCTATCTAAGGACACCTAAACCATTTAGGTTAATGAAATGCCAATGAAGTCATATTAATTAGCGAGTTCCCAGGACTCCAGCCTTTATTTTATAAATGCCAGGGTATAGAGCACAGGGCTCCATGTGCTGCTGTGCCCCATACAGATTGCCACATAGCACTTACCTCATTCATTCTTTTGTCCATTGTCTTAGCAATGACCTGCATCTTATGGAATGGTATATATTTCTGAAAATCCTTCACAGGCAGAAGTATCAACTAATCCATGACATTAAGAATTCATAGAAATAGTAGAACAGTCAAGTTTTTGGAAAAAGTAATTTTTAAATTTTCAAAATGTTAGTATACAGCTTGCTATAAGATGGCAGATACTCGTCCTTGCCTCTCTCTTTGTTGTCATTTTCCAGCCAAACATTTTTTTTTCATAGAAGAGTGAGGCTTTTGATCATTGAAATGTAATTTAAAGTGAATTTGAAAAAGAAAAACATCATGAATGACAGAGCATACTTGCTATGGATAGGAAGACAAGTGAAAATGAATGCAGTTTACATTATTTTTTTAAAAATGATAAAACCAAGATAGCAATAATTTCTACTGTGAACTTGTCTGCCTACTCAGAGAAAAATACAAAAAAACAGAAATTACCAACAAGACTTGGCTAATCTTAGCCATCAGCTAAAATGGTATCTGCCTACAATACCTAGGGTCAATTTCATTATTTCAAATGAGTAGGTGAGCCTAGGTTTCATGTGCATCCTGAGCTATCACGATAACTAAGAATTCATTCTTTAGCCCTAAATTTTACAGACAGATTCAGAATTTGTAAAAAGTCTCCAAATGAAAAGATATTTTTCCTAAGTTTATAAACCTATTTTCACTCATAAATTGGAATGATAGTTTAAATTCATGTATTTATATACTATAAAATCCATTATGAACTCATAAAAAGTAAAAAAACTGTATTTAATAATATCTGCTACAGCCGGGAGGAAGAAAAGTCATTGTTTGAGATGTGATGGAATATTTGCTTCTTTGAAGAAAACTTCTTGAATGGGTTTCAGTTTGCCTGGTGTAGCTTTGCACCTGATGACACTGCTCACTGCACACTGCTCACTGCACACTGCACACTGCACACTGAATGAAGTGAGAAGTCTTCAGGTAGGGCAGAACTCCTTACAAGAGTCAGAGCTGGCAGTGTACAGAACTAGAGTCTGAGGAATAAGAGGGAATCCAACATGAGTGACTGTCATGAAGGGATGACTCAGGATTAAGAGCAAAGATCTGAAGGTAAACTCCATTGGGAAATAAGTGAAGTCTCTAAAATGTCCCTGCATAAGAGGTTCCACATATTCAAGCAGGAATCAGATCATTTGTTTCCGTGAGAACACTGCCACCATTCAAAATGGTCTTCTAGTCACAATCTTTGATAGCTTTAAATGTATACTCTTTTTTATAACTTAATGTTGAGCTGCTTTCAATATCTAGAAAACTTTCACAGACTGTGAATATATCATACTAAAAATCTTACTTTAGGGCAAGCAAGGTGGCTCAGTAGGTAAGAGCATTGCTGCTAAATACTATGACCTGAGTTCAATCATCACCAAGACCCACAGGTGGAAGAGGAAAACAACTCCCACAAGTTATCCTCTGACCCCTGCAATCACACACACACACAGTGTGTGTGTGTGTGTGTGTGTGTGTGTGTGTGTTGCTTGCTTGCTTGCACACACATAGGTAAATGTTTCAAAATACTCATATATGATTATAATCAAAGCTATGGGTTAATACTGGCTTGAATAAGCCAAAGACACATTGTTTGCAGACTCTTCAACCTTGCAGTATGGCACCCTTCATTCCTAGGATGATTTCTTTTCCTTGCTAGTTTAAGAAACTTTCATGTTTACACGTTTTTTAATTGTTGAAATAAATCCCGAAGAGCTCTCTTAGAGGAATTTTAAGTGGTAATTCCCTTCTCATTCAGCTTCCACTAAGCCACCCCTCTTACCCCACTGCTGAAGATGCGTTCCTGTCAGACGAATTAGGTTAATGGTGAGCAGAGGCATGCAATCAGATACCAGTCTGAGCCAAGGTTTGGGGGAGTGCTTTTAGTTCTGTAGCTTATACTGTATCAGCTAAAAATTCAGAGTCAAGTTTCAGCAGAAGAGGTATGTATTCTCTAAATGCTAATGATAACGTATCTGTCTTAAGAGGCTCAAATCTCACCAGTCTCTGAAGACACAATGAACTAAGGGGTCCTAATGAACACGTTACTGTATTTGATGTGAATAAAGAATAACTTTTGCAATGTGATGAGGTTTGTTAAATAAAACCATGATAAAAATATCCAAAAATTAGATATAATTATTCTATACAACACAGACACTATCAGAGAAATGCTATGAATGTGTACACTTAGCTGATTTAAAAATAAACTCAGGAGAGTCCAGGCAAGTTCCAAAACAATGCTTTCCTGTAATAGACTAGAACCAGAACAATAGCAATGGTCAGCATTCTGCCAACTGAATAACATCTACAGCTGTCTTCCTCTTTATAAAGAGCAAAGGTGAGTTTTACTCATGAAGGTATAAAAAGAAATGTAGTCCTAGCACTTTGGTTATATTATTCTACAATCTCCCAACTACTTTCATAGCTTAAGACCAAATCTGGTGATGATAACACAGGGATAAGGATGACTAGTCACAGAGAAATGGCTCAGTTTTTAGATGAGTGGCACTCAATTGTTAGAAACTACAAATGGCTTTCAAAACTATTCAGTTCAGAAATATTTCCTTTAGAGTCTGCTTTTTTTTTTAAAATTCTTTATCCACAAACTCAAAACTTCATGTAATTATATTTTCAATCATGAAATGGTGGTCAGTTATACATAAATATATATGAGTATATATGAACAGCTATTATTATGCCCTTAGGGCTTTAATCAATTCAATTTTCTAATTAGAATTCAGAATAGCCTACAGTGGCCAGTATTTAATTATTTCTTTCAGAACCACTTTCTGCTATCAGGCTGACATACTATCCAAGTCTACTGCTAATTTATGCTTTAACCTTCTTTCAGATCTTGCAGTGTGGAGGAATTTAATGGGGTTCTCCCTGGCATCACTTAATGAAGCCAAAAAAAATACATGACACTGTTTATATTTTAGAATGGAAATGATCACTACTATGATTATTCATCTTCAGGAGAGAAAATGTGGTTTTGCTCTCAATAGTTTAGTAAATTCAAATCTACCACAGATAGAAATTAGATATCTCTGTGATACCAATCTCAACAGCAAGGAACACAATGTGCTAATTGTTTAGTTTTTGGTCAATGGCTCCGGTGTTTCATATCAGCAAGTAAACTGATAAAGGCAAGGCTTACTTCCCTCCTCTAGTTACAAGACTAAGAATTGTCATGAGGTGCCAACAATTAGACATCAAGTGTTGTCTGATTTGCTTTTTACTTCTGCCATAAACCATCACCAAAAGTATCTTCCATGGAAAGGATTTATTACAACATACACCACATGACCCATCATGAAGGGAAATTAGGGTGGGAACTCAAGGGTAGGAACTGAAGCATAGGTCGTTGAGAAATGGAGCTCTCTGGTTTGCTTTCCAGGCACACGTTCAGCGGCCTTTTTTGTACCATCCCAGACCACCTGCCCAGACCCCAAACCATCCACAGTAGACCCTGTCCCTCCCACAGAAATCATCAATTAAGAAAACACCCCAGCAGATTTTGCCCCCAGGCCAATCTAATGGTGGCATTTCCTCAACTAAGGTTCTTCTTCTCAGATTACCCAAGTTTGTGTCAAGTTGAAAATACATCAATAAAAAGATGAATATGGCCAACACATTTACAAGTCATATGCAATAGCCATTGGGTGGCAGAATGAAATTAACAATTCAGTATCTTTCATTCTTTTTCTAGGAGCTAAAGACAGATTATTCAACACAGAAATTTGTCATCAATGGGATGCGACAACAAGTTTTAACATCCAAGATAGACAAACTATTGTTGTTTCTGATTATTAGCTTATACAAAGTGCAGTTCTAAACTCACAATCACAGGCTTCTTTGGTTATGCCAGATCAATATATCGAGATGGTTGCAGGTCCACAGGGCTATTTGATACCCATCTCTCAGCCTGGCACCACAAAGACTTTTACTAGAATACTTGCATCAGGCCAATCATTTCTTTGTCACAAACTGGTATGAAAAACTTCTACCATAAAACCCTGATTTTCACATGCATTCTTCAAATCACCAGCTGGAAGATATATGCTGTTCCCCACATCCTGCATCCCTTGGGCTCACTGAGAAATAAGGACAGGCATCAACCATCAGTTTGTATTTTGGTTGCTGCTTTATGGTATTATTTCCTCATCTTTTACCTGAGAGAATCAAAGAAAGCACCAATTTTATTCACACAGATCTCTAAAGTGTCTTAATTTCACATAAGCTTTACAACTCTAATAGCTAGAAAAATATTGGATTTATTATTTGAAACTTAGATAACCCAAAACAGAAGAATGCAGGCATGAATCTCAAGCAATGAGCAGTGAGGTGAACTGAAATAGTAAGCCACTCACCAGACTATCAGCTCAGAAATATAGAAATTACTGGAGGAAGATGTTGGCTTACCGGAAGACAGAACTGATTTCGAAATTGAAAGTTTAGAGAAACGGATCATGTGTCTAGAAAAGGGTTAGGTCCAGGATTACACCTGGAATAAATCTGCCAGAAAAGAGAGGAGTTCCTCTTAGGTGCTTTCTGCCTAGCCCTGTGCGGCAACCCTAATTCTAATTAGGAGTAATTACTGCAGAACAAGGGCGAGGCAAGATGGCTACCAGGAAACCAGGCTGCACTCCAGTGTGAGATCCTGTGGGAACACAAAACAGAACAAACAAACAAAACTACTGCTGACTTGTCTGCCTCGGGTTAAGAACAATCTGAGCAACAACAGCTTCCCAGCAAGCGTAGACAAGGTAATAATTGTGTGAACCGAGAAGAGGCTTTAGGCCACGCTTGAGCTCTGCCCACAGTCGCTGACTTGCAATGGCAACACTTGCAGGCCCCTAGTGCTGTGAAATGTTGGGTACTAGCAGTGTAATTTCCAGTTCAGGAAGTTCTAAAATTCACATCTGGACAAGGTGAGGTTCGGGCAATTACAATTATAGTTGACCTGGACGCAAGGTTGACCACTGGCGTGCTATCTCTGCCCAGCCAAGGACAATCGTTGGTAAGGAAGCCATCAGAAAGTTCTGATCTGAGAGGGCCCTGCAGGTCTCGGGGATCAAGACCGAGACAGGCTGTTGTTTGCTCACCAAAAATGTGTCTCAGGAACACTGTGGCCTGCGGTACTGGAAAGGCTGAAAACAAGAACTGTATTTCATGCGTTGCCTTGTAGTTTTTGCTTAGGTAGAATCTGAGTTGGAGGAGAGATACATTCACATGGGGGTGCATTCACCTGAGCTCCCTGATTTGTGGGGTATATTGAGTGTGAGTTTCTCCCTTGGCATTTCAAAACACCACCTGAAGTAAGGGTGGAGAACTTCCGTCCTCGGTTTAGGTTTTTACCTCCATCATTGAGGTCAGCAGCGATATAAAGATACAGCTTGCAGAGGGCAAAGAACTTGTTAATAACCTTGCATTACAACATCAGTATTTAGTTTTAGATCAACTGCCTGGAGACTGCAAACCACCAAACAGCAACAACAAAAGTCTGTTCCAACCATGCGGCTGTGAAGAAATTTCAGTTAAAAGGCTGCCCTCTTGTGACAGAATGCTATATTTTACTAGCCAAGAGCTGTTTTTTTCTTCAGGATACAACTCACTTAACAAGAAATACCTTAGTATAGTTTTGGGGATTTTTGTTTGTTTATTTGTTTTGTTTTGTTTTGTTCTTTTAATACCTGGTCCCATTTTTGTGATTCATCTATTACTTAGCTAGTTTGATGTTTAGATTTTGTAGAATATATAGCTCCATCTTTAGAGAAATGAAGATAGCTTCATATAGAAAGTCAGCAGCACACTTCATAGGAGGCTACAGCTTATATGACTGTAGATAGAAAGGTCACCACAGGACAATAGTCTCACTCATCAAATGGCAGACAGTCCATGGACTCTGACTTTACACAGTCTTTGGTCCAAGGCTCAGGTCACAACTGTAAACAAAGCAAAAATGCATGTGTTATGACACAGGTGTGTGTATCATACCTGAAAGCATGAAAGGGAGATTAGGAGAGGGTGGGTGAAGGACACCCACATGCCCTCCAAGGGCCAATTGACCTAGGCAGGTAGAATAAACCATAGGTTCACCCAAAACCTTGAGCAAATAAATATATGGTGGGATGTCGAGGGAGACAGGGCATGGGGAGGGGGCAGAATGGTTCCTGTCCTGTGGAAAGAGTCAGATCTGAAGAAGATGTGTTAGTGATGAATAGACTGATTGGGTAGTCTGCTTGGCACCTGAGGCCACAGTGACATCCTGGCCTGAGCTGCTGCCAAAGTCCATGTCTGGGCCTGGCACAGCGAGGTTTCTATTAATGTCCTTGGCTCCTGTTACCACGACGACCACGAGGATGTCTGGGTTCTAAGAAGCTACCTGTGGCCATGTTGGGGTCAGATGGACATGTCATTGACAGAGTCATGCTGATCTGAGTAGCCTACAGTGCTACCCAGGACCATGGCGTCCTCCAGGCCTGAGCTGTAGCTGAGGGCCATGTCCGTGTCTCCGACCCTACAGCAGTCAGGGTCTTTGTTGATGTCTGTCGTCTGTGTTCCCACAGGAGCCCCTAAAAGCCATATGTTTAAGTATGAGTCTCATGCTAAGGTGACCTCTGACCTGACCTCACCAGTCCTGGGATAGGCACCCTGATGACTCCAGCATGGGAGAGCTGCTTCCACCCCTCCTAGGAGAGCTTTTGGCCTTCTTAATTGGGAAATCTGGCCCCACCCCTCACTTTGGATGTGGGAAACCTAGCTCCACGCCTCACCTGAGAGGGGTGGTCCCAGGGCCAGGACTGACCAACTCAGCTACCACCCAGGCACACATCCAGGGCATTGAATTAGCATTACCCCATGTAAGATCTGCTCGAGCACGTGAAGGAACTGGTCCTGTGGAACCACAGCGGCAGGATCTCCATGACTCTGGGCAATAAGAGAAGATACCCAAGAAGAGTTCATTGAGGGTCCAGAGTCCTTGAACCTGACCAACAACACATTACACAATGAACAACAGTTGCAAATAAAACCGTGCAGACCAAAGGGTCTACTGCACCATACGCCACCGCTCCCAGTGCCGCTAACGTGAAAGAACAAGCAATGGAGAATTGGGGAAAGACAGAGGGATGATATGAGGCTGTTTGTTTGCTTTTGCTTTGTTTGCTTATTTTTAATTAACATTCTTATTTGTGTTTTGATTATTTCTTCTTAAGCAATCCTTTAGGGGAGGATGCTGTAAGGGTGAAGGGCAAATATACAGGGACTGGGAAATGACTGAGATTGAGCTACATGATGTGAAAGTCCCAAAAGGTCAATAAAAAGTTTTGTTTTAAAAAATGAAGTGTGAAAGTGACAAGAAAGATCTAACATCGGAGAACCCATTTAAAAAGGCTAAGGTGAAAAGGACAAAGGAGAGGCCAGCGACAGGTGGACGGGAAGTCAAGCTCCAGAGCCCTCCTCCATGATCAGGCTCTGTTCAATGGACCTAAATAAAGTCTACCACTAGATGTGTCCTTAGTGACTGAAATATCAGCCTCTAGACAAGGAATCTCACACCAAAGGAATGTCACCTCACAAGAGCTTATGTACAGGGACATCACATAGTCAATACGGAAACAAAAAAGCAAAATATTGTGCTGGGCGGTGGTGGACCACACCTTTAGTCCTAGCACTCAGGGAGGCAGAGACAAGCAGATCTCTGTGAGTTCAAAGCCAGCCTGGTCTACAGAGTGAGATCCTAGACAGCTGGAGGTACACAGAGAAAATTCTGTCTCAAAAAAAAAAAGATGCAATATCCTTGACTCAGTTTGAGAAGCTTTTTGTGTACTCATTTAAATTCCCAAGGGGAATTGGAATGCAAACCTGGCTATAGTGAGTTCAGACCTGTGATCCCATCCATTAGCATATTTAGGAGTGTGTGTAGGGGTTGCAAGTTAAATACAGCCTAAGTTACAAAATGAAACCCTATATCAAAAATAAAACATATTAAAAACAAAATAATAAATATATAAATGCATGACTAAATGGATGAATGAGAAATCTCCTTGGGTGGGCTGAGGTTGTTCTGGTGATTTTACACAACTTCTTGCTCCCTGCAGTCCTAAGGCCTTCAAAACCAAAATATCTCAAAATGAATCCTTAGAGTGTGATTCTGGAGAATGTGATGGTAACATGTATGTTTCTAAGGTATAATCTGGAATCGGGCAATGAACGCAAACAGAGGTCAACTTTTATGCAAGGACAAGAAGAAGAGTCTTAAAATAGAAATCCAGATGGTTTAAGGGGACTTCTTTGATAAGAGATGCAAAACTCTGTAGTTTTAAAGACATTAACTAACATAGGCAAAAGTTTAATAATATGAACATGTGATAGAATAATCACATTTATTTTTATCCCTGGGCCTGTGACATAGTGGTCATGGGTTTGGAATAGAGTTAAGAGTACCAGACCAGACTTTCATCTTGTGAAGCAGATCATAAATACCAATGAAGTAACTGGTCATTCTTACACTATCCACGCCACTAGTGCACCAATGGGCAAACTAAGCCAGTCATTGCTGGAGTTCACATTGTTCCTGACTGGACAGGATTACTGAGCACTCTTCTCCCAAGGTTGCATAAACAGAACTTTCTAGTACTAAGGAAACTAACCTGTAGGAAAGAAGTTCCAAGTCAGTGCTGGCATGATTTCTCCACATCCTATGAGTCAAGTATTTGACTTCTTCAGCAATAGGTTCTAACATTAAGTTCTGGAATGCAACCAAGAGCAATTAACAATAGCCCGTAATATCTGGAGATCAATGAAACCCCACTGACCAACAACTTTAAATCTGTACCTGGTACTGACCTTTTTATTTAATAGCCTGTGGTATCTGGGAAAGGCATTGTTACCTATTATAGAATAACTTAATTAAAACCCTGTCATAGATATGTATATGTAAATATGTATATGTAAATGTCAGAAACTTTCTGTAGTAGTACATACCAAAGAGAATTTTCAAAGGTTGATAATTGCTAATTATCACTTCACATACTATGTCTACTCTGCTCTTCCACCCTTCACCCCACTTAACCCCTTTTATACTATAATTCCTCTTTTCTACTTCAAGCCAAATATACTATATTGCATTTTTTAAAAATCCTCTCCTGTGGTCACTCACTAGTTTTCTTGCTTGGAAGCAAGGAGTATTTTAGTTTAAACAACCTAAAGAGCAAAATAGCACACAAGAACAGAAAGACATGAACATCCCAGTGCAGTAGATGCAGACGAAAAAGACCAGAAAACTTAATGTATGAAGATGATTGAGACCTTTAAAGAGGAAATAAAAAAAATGTCTTAATGAAATTGAAGAAAAGACAGATAAGTTTCTTTACAAAAAAAAGAACCAAGAAAAAAACAATCAAGCAAGTGAAGGAAATAGTTCCAAACTTAAAAATTGAAATAGACACACTAAAGAAAGCATAAAACCTAAAAAATTCTGGAATTAGAAAACCCGGGTAAATGAATAGTATCTACAGATGCAAGCATAACCAACAGAATGCAAGAAATGGAAGAGAAAAATCAGACATTGAATATACAATAGAGGAAATGGATTCATTGGCCAAAGAAGACATTAAAACCAACAGAGTCATAACTCAAAACATCCAGAAAATCTGTACAGCATGAAAAGAGCAAATTAAAGAATAACAGGGATAAAAGAAGAATATCATCTCCAATGCACAAAAATATATTCAACAAAATCATAGAAGAAAACTTTACCAACCTAAAGAAGGAAATGCCTATGAAGATACGAGACACTTAGAGACCACCAAATAGACTGAATCCAAAAAAGTCCCCTTACCACATAAATATCAAAGCACAGAACAAACAAAATAAAGAAAGAATATTAAGATCCCCAAAGGAAAAAAGTCAAGTTACATATAAGGTATACCCATCAGAATAATACCCAGTTTCTCAATGGAGACTCTGAAAGCGAGAAGATCCTAGACAGAAGTTATGTAGCCACTAAGAGACCATGAATGCTAACACAGACTACTATACCCAGTAAAACTTTCAATCACCAAAGATGGAGGAAACAAGATATTCCATGACCAAACCAGATTTGAACAAAACCTATCCACAAATCCAGCCCTATGAAAGCAGTAGAAGGAAAACTCCAGCCCAGAGAAGTTAGCTGTACCCAAAAAAGCATAGGCAATAGATAATCCCACACCAGAAAATCCTAAAGAAGGGAAACACACACACACACCCTGCCACCAAAATAAATAAATAAATAAATAAACAGGAATTAACAATCCTCAATCACTAACACCCCTTAATATCAAAGGACTCAATTTGCGTATGAAATAGCAGAGGCTAACAGAATGGATATGGAAACAGGATCCATCCTTCTGCTGCATACCAGAAACACACCTCCACTTTAAAGACAGATATTACCTCAGAGTAAAGGGTTAGAAAAAGACTTTCCAATCAAATGGACCTAATAAGCTGGTATAGCTATGCTAATATCTAACAAAATAAACTTCAAACTAAAGGTAATTAAAAGAGATAAGTAAGGACATTTCATATTCATCACAGGAAAAATCTACTAAGATGAGGTTTCAGTCCTGAGCATTTATTCCCCAAATACAAAGGCACCCACATTTGTAAATGAAACATTACTAAAGCTTGTATCGCACATCAAACCCCACACACCAATAGTGAGAGACTTCCACATGCCACACTCTCACCAATGCACAGGTCTACCAGACAGAAAGTTAACACAGAAATAAGGGAACTAACAGATGTTACGAGTCAAATGAGCTTAACAAACATCTATAGAACATTCCATCCAAGCACAAAAGAATATAGCTTCTTTTCATCACCTCATGGAACTTTCTCAAAAAATTTACCACATACTCAGTCACAAAACAAAGTTAAACAGATACAAAAACAAAAAAAAAATGGAATAAGCCCCTGTATCTTACTGGATCACCATGGCTTAAAGTTAGAAATTAACAACAACACAAATTCCAGAAAGCCTACAAGCACATGGAAACTGAATAATGCTCAACTGTATCAGCTGGGTGAAGGAAGAAATAAAAAGAAATTAAAGACTTCCTAGAATTCAATGAAAATGAATGTACAAAATATCTAAACTTATGGAACACTCTGAAGCAGTACTAAAAACAAAAGTTGGTAGCATTAAATGCCTACATAAAGAAGATGGAGAAATCCCACACTAGCGAATTAACAGAACACCTGAAAGTTCTAGAACAAAAGAAACAAACCCACCATGGAGGAGTAGACACCAGGAAATAATCACATTGAGGGCTGAAATCAATAAAATAGAAACAAACAAGAGAACAATACAAAGAATCAAAGAAGCAAAAAAAATTTTCAAGAAAAAAAAGTTCTTCGAGAAAATCAAGATAAGCAAACCCTTATCCAAACTAACCAAAAGACAGAGAAAGAATAACCAAATTAACAAAAATTAGAAACAAAAAGGGGGACATAACAACAGACACTGAGGAAATCTAGAGACTCATTAGGTCATACTTCAAAAACCTATACTCCACAAAACTGGAAAATTTGAAAGAAATGGGCAATTTTCTCGAAAGGGTCCATGCAACAAAATTAAATCAAGTCCAGATATACAATTTAAATAGACATATAATCCATAAGGAAAATAGAAGCAGTCCTTAAAAGTCTCCCAACAAAAAAAAAGTAAATAAGGTTTGAAATGATATAACATTCATACATTTCTTTAAAATCTCCATGAAAAGCACTCTTGAAACTAATGACACATTCGTCTGGTAAAGATTTTAGCATCTTTATTGCTATGGATGCTGTTTGCTTGCCAGTCTATGTTAATTTTCCAAAAATGTTATTGAGGGAAGGCATAAAAATGATCACTATTTTATCTGTTCAGATACAATGAATGTTTTAAAACTCATATACTGAGGAGAATATTTTTAAATTAATTTTTAATTGAAGTTATTACTCTATTTGTCTTGGCTAAAATTTTGTAATAACGAAGTCTTGAATTAGAAGAGTTTAAAGCTGTGAGACTCTCAAATAATCTCTAAGAACTGTCTAATCTTCAAGCAGACCTACCTGTAACATTTTGTTCCAGACAGTCTGAATAATAATTGCTGCCCACTTTTCTCCCACTTAAAAGATATAAACTTGAAAGCATTACTGCTTCATTTATTTAATTTGGCATAGGTTGCTGAAAAATTGAAATAATCCAAGTATTTATTGAAATTCTGAAATAAAGATCTATGCAAACATTTTTCATGACGTTCAGAGATACACAAGAGCCAGGCTACTTCACAGACATGGGACAACATTTCTGGCTAACAGTGGAGACGATGGCAAAGGTGGAAGTGTGCTTGGAACAAATAAATTAACCATGAGAACAGACAAGCCAAGGTCCAAAGGGGAAGTGGTAGGTGGGTGAATCTGACCTAAATACTGATTGCTGCTGATAAGGATAAAGGGAAGAAACCAGGAAGTGTATGTTTCTGTGTGGGTGAATGGTGCCTTTAAATTTAGTCTTCAAACACTTTCTGTAATCTTGTGCTCCACTTAAAAGCACTTTTAGCCTGCATGCAAAAACAATCTTCTATGTCCCTGTGAGACAAAATTCTACTCTGAGCCAAGACCCTAACATTCCAGAAATGCAAGCCCCAGTGCAGAAATACAAATTCAATTCATCAACACCATCTGTATTACCAGCTGTTCACCTTCCAGATTTTCTTTCATTTTTCAAGTGCACAATGTTCACAAGACAATAAAATATTAAGGAAAATGCTCTTCATGTTTTGAAGTCCTCCATCTCAAAATGACCCCCCCACATGTTCTTCGTTGATGTTTATGCCACCTGAGAAGGAAAGTGTATTTATTTGTCTTGGAGCTACTTAGTAATGTTTAGCAATCTCTTCATCGGGAAATCTAAAATCTCACCCCAGAGAAACAGCATGTGTTTCTTTGAATTTGACAAGGTGGTCACATTCAGTAAATTCTGTGTCGTTTGGCTCAATATTCCCCAGTCACATGACACTTTTGAGGCGCCAAGCTCCCCCTATTGGCCTGTGCTTCTGCAGAGGATTTGACTTCTCATTCATCCATTCATCCATTTACTCATTCACAGATTTACATAATGCTCACTGATTACTCATTATATAACATATCAAAAAAGTCTTTCTGATATTGCCCATCCTTCAATTTTTATTTCTTTGATTATTCAGCCAGTCACTGAGGATATTAAAAAGATATGCTTATGAAGAATTTGGAGACGTACATGAGATAGTATTGCAAGTTAAGATTTTAATGCATAGATTGATTTAATAGCACTATAACTTCATCTTAAATGTCAGCTAAATGAAGGATTATATGTTAAAGCTCCCAGTTGATGGTGGTATTGGGAGATTCTAAAATCCTTAGGAAATAGGACTTAATAAAAGGAAGATAGGTCCTTGGGGGGGGGTCAATGCTGAAGAAGCTTTTGGAATCCTAGCCCCCTCCTCTCCTAAGTTTGTTATTGGTAATTTTAATATATCAGCAAAAAACTTCACAAAAATCGCATGAATGTTAGGCCTAATAATGCTTTTGATTGGATATACAATTTGGCCAGAAAATGAATCACTGTCTGGGGAAATGGCCCAGTAAAGAAAGTACATGCCTCCTCCTGAGTCCAGTTACCCAAACCTATGTAAAAATGATAGAAATGGAGGTGATGAGGTGTCTCAACACTTAAGAGTAGTTACTGGTCTTGCAGAGGACCTGAGTTCAACTCCCAGTACTGATGTCTGGGAAACTTAAGACCACTTATAACTCCAGGTCCTGGTGATCTGACACCCACTTCTTAACTTTGCAGGCAACTATATTCATGCATAAATATGCATGCAGACACACGTGCATACATCTAAATAACCTAAATAACTAATCTTTCAAATAAAATGCCTGATGTGGTGTTGCATGTTAATAGTCTCAGTTCTGGGCAGGCCAGAGTGACTAGCCAGCCAAATAACTTGTGAGATCCAGGCCAATGAGAATTCTTATTTCAAAGGAGGTAACCAACACTCATGAAACTGACACTTGAGTTGGTTCTCCAGCTTCAACACACACAAGCACATTTGTGTGTGTGTGTGTGTGCGCGCGCACACGCGCGCGCACGAGCGCTGACATGGACCCCTGACCCAACATACACAAGAAAACACACACACACAAAGTTTTAATTTTAAAATGAATTTAATTACATCCAACTTCAGAGACGTGATTATGTTAAAACAAGACACTGTGTGGGTCACACTCTAGTCTGACTGATCAACTTCCACTACACTAAGCAGACATTTTGAAACAGAAAGGGACAGGTGGTGTTCACACGCATAATAGATCCTGTGAGTATATAACAACAAGAAAAAAAAAAACACAACGAAGAGCATCGTTATGGACTCTGCTTAGCATTCCCCTTCAGTAGCATACAACAAATTATAGAGGTACAGAGACTCAAGGAAGAAATTTCTGTGTCAGGGAAGTGCCTTGATTAAACAGGTGAGAGGGAGAATGCCACGGAAATTTAGATTGCGTTTCCTATTACAGTGGTAATTTAGTCTAACTCTTCACATTACTAAAAAGTTGATGAAAGACGTTAACAAGATGACTGACATGTATCCAGATATCTCTGATGGGATTTGAGCTATGCATGAATCTTTAGCATCTTTATGCTGGGGTCTTTTCATCCGTAATGTAAGACTAGTTTCATGTGGTTTTACATAGTTAGATGGGTTAATATGATCCAACAGCACAATGATCTATGCAACTGTTAGCTATAATCATCTTTATTTTTATCATCATGGTGAACAGACACTATTCGTAGTTTACTTGAGTAACTTTCATAAACATTTCTTAGAGAACTTAGAAAACACTGAATTGAATTAATCTACTTAAAGTCATTAAGTTATGGATTTAGGATTTCATCTAAAGCATCATAGGTTCATAAATTATTAATTTATTTGACACAGTAACAAAATTGTTATTTGAAGCACATAAAAATATTCATATTAACAAATATCACATTAATCCAAGTTATTTCACTAAACAATAAATTTTCAAATTAAAAATCATGTTTTTAACAATAGAGAGGTACAGTGATATTGATTTTCTTCCACTCTAAAGCACTAAAATTAATATTTCCCTTTAGAAAATAAGTTTTTAACATTTTCACTGACTAGGATAAGACATAAATACTCAATTTTAAAATGTATATAGGAAGCAGATAAGGGAAAAACAAACAGCCTTTGAATATATTCAGAATGCTTTTTATCATGTGAATATTATATTTCCTTATCTTGAATCTCCAAAATGTGTTAAAATTTATACACCCGAATTACAGATTAAATAGTTCATTCTAAAACAATGCTGGTTACATTATTGCAGTGGACAAATCCTTTGGCCCACAATTTTCAAATGGATCGAAGAAGGCGTTCACACCTTACATGTATCCGGTCGAAGTTTTGTTATTTCTCTTTCCTTAAGTACAAAATTATACTTACAAACTGGTGGTCTTGGAAAAGGAAGAAAAGAGGGAAACAGCTATTAGTAAAATAGCAAAATGTATTTCCTTTTCACGCAAATATTAGAAAAGTCTAAATCTGAAACAAGCTAGTTTTCCAAAAGTACAGCGCTGAACTGAACCCACTTGTCCCGTCTGTATTGGGATGACAGAGAGATAATGCTTGTGAGAAAGAAAATACTTCTCCCTTTCCTCTTCTGTCTCTTTTGCATCACAGAATATTCACACTGCATAAGACAGACAGTGCTATTGGAATCAGCTCCTTCCTGAATCCAACTTTAAAGTAACTAAATAGCTCTTCCATCAGTCATGTCTGCCCCCAAGGACAGAGACTGACATATAAGACATCATTAATCTAAATGCTTTTCTTCCACCCCAATTTAGCATTCATTACAATTAAATTTGAAATAACACCATGTAACATAGTGTATATTTTAATAAGAACATGTATACAGCGCTGGAGATCAAACCACTATAGTTAATTAAGCATCTTGCCCAGTTGCTTATTTTCCTGTTAAGGTTTGGAAAAACTTGAAAATAAAAAAAATGGATGGAAAAATAAAACATGGTATAAATAAACATTTTTTTTAAAAATCAAGAGTAATCAGATCAACCATACAGATTATCTTAGTTATAGTGACAGGCTCCAGAGTTTCATGTCTCTCAACCTCCTAGCCTGGTGGAAACACTACTGGGTGGTGTTTGTTTTCCTTTGTCTTAGCCATGTCTTGTTACACACCTCAGGTTGGCCTTGAATTCATTCACTTTAAACCTGCTCTGTCTTCTATTTTCAGGGACCGCATGCCTGAACCACTACAGCTCTCAATGTTGCAACATACTAAAGAGCAGATTTTGTTTGAATCTCTTGATTTTTAGAAGACATAAATTTTATGTTTGCGTATAAAATATAAACACCGATCTTTATGGGAATGAGTAGAGAATACTACAGTGCTTCCCATTTGAAATGCTAAAGACTGCTCACAACTGTCATTTTCATATTGTGGCCCCATAATTGTGAACTGATACTGCTCAGAGACTATAGAAATTTTCAGATGCTGGCAGCAGATTGTAATCTGTGCCTCTAGGGACTGGCGATGACTCAGTAGTAAAAGCACTTGTTGCTCTCCCAAAGGACCCTGGGGGTTCATTCTCAGCAACCACATAACAGCTGTGGACAGTTCCAGGGCCTCCATGCCCTTGTCTAGCATCTGCGTGCACCACATGCAAACAATGCAAGGTCACCCCATAAGTAAAACACAAATACAGGTGAAATAAATTAAAAATAAAGCTTTTTAAAAACTAGAGAGAAGTTAAGGAACGGTTTTCATCCCTCAAACAAACACTTGCACCAATCCCTTTGATATTTGATTTTCTTGTGCCTCATTTTTCCACTCTTTTTGTATTAAAAATGTGTCAGACCCACGAAGGAAAAGAGTACCTCAGCCACTTACTGCCTTTCCAGACTGCGTGTCTGAAATATACGAGCAAAGCAAGGGTATAGTTTATTTTCTTTTTAAATAGAACCGAGGCTCACAAGCTAATCACCATGGATTTGTATTAACATATAGAGTATATGTCATACCAAACAGCCCTCCCTCTCTAAAGCATGTGCGACATTATAAGAGCAGCTTAAACAGATGTGTAAAGCCTGCCAACCTTAAGCTTCACCAATATTTAAGAGAAAGTTTCATTTTCCTTCTCTTTACAGAGTGAGCAGTCACATTTTTCTTCATAACTCTAATTTTGAAATATTTTGTTTTATATAATTAATAGGTCCTTCATTTTTATGAAAATGCTGCTATTTCAAAAATGTTTATTTGTTAAAAGTCCCAAGAGAAGGAAGGGTTTCACATATTTAATTTCAGCATGAGCTTTGAATGTTACAGTTCTACTATTTTGCTTATTACAGATTAACACAAAGGAGAATATCACATTGATTAAAAAAACTTAATAACAACAGAGGAGGTAATTCAAATATTTTATCTAAAGTTAAACTTAATCTAGTTTTTAACTGCAATAACAATCTTTTGTAAAGTGACTTAAAGAAATATTTTTAAGCATTAATACAGAGACAGAAATATACCTGATCCTAACTGCCAGACAGGGATAAATTCACAAGTTACATTTCCCTGGCTAGATAAGTTGCTCTTAAAGGGTGAAAGTAATTAAAGCTAGTTTAAATATTTCTCCTGTTCTCTCTGAAAGCAGGCCTTCTAAAGAACATCTGCCCAAAAGTAATTTTATTGCTCATTGAAAAACAGCCCCAAAGATATTTACAGAAATTTTGCATTTATAAAAATATTTGTAGAGCACAGAGAAGTCGATATGAAAAGACACACAATGTCTAGCATCTGGTCCAAAAAGACCAGGCAGGATATGGAGAAAGCTCAGCGGGAGAGCATTAGGAGAACAGGACCAAAGCCCAGGGTTCTAAGTTCAGGACCAAAAGAAGGTAAATAACTGAATAACAACGTGCTTGTGGCCCTGGCTGTTGTCTTTTTGGCTTTGTAAGTAATTTGCTGGCAGGCAAAGAAGCAGAGGATGGTACCATATGAGGAAGAGACTTACCCTATTAAACAACCCACAACATTAGCACAAAAGTGGTAACCAACACCAACATACTCTATTTTACTATAACTTCATTTCATGTGCTCAAAAAAATTTAACACAGACATAAGCTGTAAAAATATGAATCATACTTCCAGATACAAAAACAGTATATGAACTGAAGACGGTGCTACACAGGACTAACAACTCTTTGACAGTGTAGAAGCAAAGACCAGCAAACAGCAAAGCATAGAAAACCAAACTCTACGAAATTAGATTAGAGAGAAAGTGTAATCGGGAAAATTAAGAAAGCATTGGTGAGTTCTAGTACAGCAACAAACATTGAAATAGGTATATCCAAATAAGACAGAAAAGGGAAAAAGCAATAGAGAAACAAAAATAAATTCATCTAGGTGAAATTTTAGATGGAATCTTATTTTAAAAAGAAAAAGAACAAACTATCAATCTGCAGGTTCCTGAGCAATAGACCTCAAAGACAAGAATTCTGTTATAAAATTCCTTCATAGAAGAAATGTTTTTCTTTAAAACATTATTCTTAAAAAGTTAGTCTTTAAAGCTATTACTCTACAATGTTATCATTAATCATTCATAATATTAATATAAGAAATGTGAATAAAATTACTAGGCACATTGTAATCTAACTGTTTCAGCCCAGTTAAAAAAAAAGTCACTATCCAAATAAAATAAGTTCCATAAGAAAATAAGTTTTTTAGATATGCAAAGAAGGGATAGCAATAAATTTCTCAGTACAATCAATGCAAGAGACAAAGAAACAACCTTTGAAAACACTGAACTTCTTCTGTGGAGACCAGCCCTCAGCTGCTCAGGGATTGAGGGGGATCCACTGAATCAGTGAACTAAGGACTTGACCTATCTGAAGGATAGGTCTTTCTGGGACCAGCATAAAAAGGGAAACACACACACACACACACACACACACACACACATAATCTCCAACCAACATGTCAAGATCACACCTAGGGTGCTAATGAATAGCAACCCTTCAGCAGGTCAGAGGAACTAAAGAGGAGATGCAGAGCCTGGAAGCCCCCAGACAGGCTGTAAACAGATGCAGGAGGGTTTTTCTGTTTTCTGAGGGCCAAAGCTTAGTTCTTCGTTTTATTATTCTTTTTTTTTCCTTTGGTTTTTTGAGACAGGGTTTCTCTGTAGCTTTGGAGCCTGTCCTG
>LOEQ01003611.1:39248-59587 GCA_001685075.1 Bramus lutescens | reverse complement strand
TTTTAGGCTTGAGGAAGTATACATGAGGTTATTAAAGGGCAAGTTCGACCCAGACAAGTACAACCTAGGGTAGTGAAAAAATTAATAAAGCCTAGCGATGAAACTCAAAGGTCTAAAAATTGGGGGGCTGCTGTGTTCCTGGTCCTAACCGCAGAAAGTTCTAATTATACTTATAGCTTGCTCTTTGTACTAGCTAGTCTGATGATTTAAGAAAGTGTGCCAACTTCCTCATTTTGCTCTATTCTGTTTCTGTATAAATATTACATCTTGATCTTCAGTAAAAATACAGCAGATTTCACATCGCTCTCGTGTGTGAGTCTGTCTGTCATCAGCCGAATCCTGAGTTCTCCTGTCTTTCGCCCCGTTCTCCCTCGGTTCGTGGGTCCCATGAGGACAGGTCCGTGGCAAGGTTTCAGTTATCCCTAAATAACATATGCTTGAGCATAATGGTTCATTTATGTAAATTCTAACCACTTACCACAGAATGGATTTCTGCTGCTAGTATCCAAAAATGCAATGGTCCTGAAAGGCCATCCTTCCATTCTCTCCTTTAAACCTTCTTTCCACGGTTTAGCTTGGTTACCTAAGATTTGAGAAGTAGGCACAGAAATTGAATTCCATCAAGTAGCACACAAATTTTCCAAATACTAAAGTCCTTAAATGTCAATGTACAGCATCAAATATAGATTTAAAAGTATGCTGCAAATATGTAAGATGTTTTACAAAAATTTTTAAAGTAACTCACATTCAAGATTCACAAAAAATCACTGAACTCTCTGAAAGTTCTATCAGATCCTGACATAATTTTTATGACTGAGATACACTTGTATCGTTTTTATACCATTATATGTTCAGAAGTTTTTGCATAACTCTTTTTTACAAATTCACCAGAATAAGTGTGTTGCATAAAATTTTAAGATGCAGTTTAGTTCCATGAATAAAGACCCAAAATTATCCGACAGCTACAATATTGGATTATGCCACAATATATATAAGCATATAAACAATATAAATACATATATAAATCCTATGTTTTGAATGTATTTCTTATATTTGTGCATACTGAATACTAAATTAGTAATATATTAAATATTGCCAAATGCCTCTTTATATCTCCATCAAAACTTTTGAATGTTCATATAGCAGAGAGAAAAGTTAAATTTCAGAATTTTTAACTTCAGCTCAACCTTGTGCTCTTAAGCAATCTATATAGTTGCCTTGACTCACAGAAAAACGATGCCACCAGAAAAGCAATCCCATCTAGAAGTATAAGTAAATTTCCCTAATTGGGAAAATTACACAAGATTATTTACTTATAGGTCTTGTGGACAGAAGAAATGTATGGAAATGGGGATTTGACAAACCCTGGATGGATCATGCTTTATATAGCGATGTTCCATGTGCATTCAGTAAGGTTGAATAAAGCTTGGTGTACTGGGATCATTTCTGTCCCATTCCTAGAGATGCTTTGACTCTGCAAACGTTTCAGGAAAACCCTTCCATAATACTAACCATATACTGATATGTTTACACCATGCTGAGACCTAATATTTTCTTTGGAGCATACTGAACAGTGTCTGAAATTCTTTAAAGCTCTATTTTTTAAATTTTTACTGGAACACATTATTTACTTCCTTATTCATTCACATTTTATTCATATGTATAATAAATATAAATATATTTGATATATAATATATCATATATTGACATACCCCTAATCCTCTTTTCCTCCTTCTACTTAATCCTATCTTCTTATGGAATCTATTGTTTTTCTGTATTTTCCATTGGCTGACTTTCATTTTCAAAAACTGACAATGTAAATGTCCTTGCTTGCTATGTCTTACTGATATGGAAAGCATGAATCACATGAAATTTTTGACTACCTGCTGAGACCAAATGTGAAGCTAGCTATGATGCACATCTCTTCACTTGTGCCTAAGATTTCCTATTAAAAGAAAAAGAATGTGGAATGTAGAAATTTCTGCCTGTATGCCTAGGAAGAGGGGTTGGCAAATTCCTTAGGAAAAAAAATGGTAGAAAATATATAATCTAAATCTACTGCTATCCCCATTGATAATTTCTACAAAACCATAATATATTAGTATATTTTATGAATCACAAGGTAGCCTGCAGTCTAAAATACTACCACAGTGATGTTACTCATCTTCAAAAGGAATTTAAGTAAATATAAGTTCCCTTACCAAGTCTAGGACAGGAGTCTTTGGAAAGGTTCCTACAGTCCACACATAAACCATTCTTATAATCTTCATAGGAGGAACAAGGAAATGAGATAAAACTGCAGTTTGTTTCAAAAGATGCAAGGAACAAGTAAACTGCTCTCTGATGGTCACATTTTATGTAATTAACTCCTTAAGGGTGAGAAAAACAAGCAAAACAACTATAAAACCAAGTTCAAGAGAATTAGAGAAATACTGACCATTAAGTTATATTAAATTCTGTGTTTCTTTTACATGCAAAGCATTGTCCACAAAGCAGTTACATATCAACCAATTAAAATCTTAAATTGGGCATGATTTTCTCATGAAATAAATAAGACATTTGCATAAAGTAATAAATGTAAAGCATGGCTGTTTAAACGTAACAGGCTACACGAATGCATGGCTATAATTATACTATTACTATTATAGTGTCTTTCCTTTTTAACTCTATACCCCTAAACACTTGATCCACTGTAAAACATGTCTATGAAGACAAGTGGTGTTACAACTCCCTGATCTCACTTCCCTCTCCCAATCTTTCATACATGTTTCCATTAGTTCAAACTTCTCAAGCCGTGGTGGCATTTGAACATGTGTTATCCTACCATGGTGCTGAAGTGAGCTAGATTCCACACTCAGAGGACATTCATTACTACATGTATGGTACACCCATGTGGTCACGGTTGACAAATCCATATATAAGTGGAAATATGTTGATTATAAGTGCTAGATTGTGGGATCAAACTCAAATTCTAAGATGTTTAGCTATATATGTTTTCTAGATGACTTAAAATTTCTCTTTGTGCTTAAAATAATGAACTAAAATTGTTAAAACCACATAAAAAGAGTCCTTATACATTACTAAATGTAGTATATACTAGTAACCTATGTATATTAAACAGTATAAATTTAAATTATATCTTGTCAATAACTATTTTGTCATTAGCAAAAAAATTATATGAAAATATTACCCACAGATTATGAAAGCAAAATGGCAAGCTATTTTCTCATATCATTTGGAATCATGTATAACTGTATTCAAAATATAACATCTGAAAAAAGTCTATTTTCAATAAAAGAAAAAATAATGAAAATACTTTTAATATACCTGAAAAAAGGTTTGTAGGACAACCTGGCTGTTGTTTTCCTCCATTTGGGTAAAAATCTATATGTCCCAATGGCTCTACAATGCCTAAACCTAGGGGGAAAAGCATCCATAAAATTAAAAAGCATAAAATGTTGTTTGAGCAGTTGTATATAACAAAATCTGTTAACACCCAATAAACTTACTCTTCAGAAGTTTGTATCATTGATAAATGCAAGTTTTAACTTTGTTAGTTTCTTTTGCTTCCAGCAAATCTATCTTCTACCTCTTTCTTCCTCCCTTCCTCTTCCTTCCTTTTTCTCCTCCTAATTCTCCTCTTTCTTCACTTTTTTGTGATATAGACATAAGCAATATCCCAAAATACCCTAGAAACCGCTATGTAACCTAAGCCTGGTCTCTCTCTCTCTCTCTCTCTCTCTCTCTCTCTCTTCTAATAAACTCATCCATTCAATCAAAAAAGGCTCAGGACATTTTCAATAATTTTTCTAATGAATTTATCCAAAATTTTCTGACCAGTGTTACTAACAGCATTATAAAGCCAATTAAAATCAATAGAGAAATTATTCTCTCCTTATAGAAAAACAGTCCTTCTCTGTGGTTTTAATGTTGTGCTCAGCTCCAGTTGGTTAAATCCCAAGAGGAAAATGAATAGAAACATAAATAGCAGCATTGACTATTGTTGGCCGAGACTATTCATTTGTTCCCAGTGGCCCAGACATCAAGTAATCACACAGAAACTGTATTATTTTTAATACTGCTTGACCAATACCTTAAGATTATTTCTAGCTAGCACTTACATCTTAAATTAACTTATTTTGATTATTTTATAATTTGCCACAAGACTCATGGTTTACCAGCAAGGTTCTGGCATGTCTGTCTCCTGGAGCGGCTACATGGTGTCTGTTTGACTCCATGTATTTTCTCCCAGCATTCAGTTTAATTTTCCCACCTGGCTCTATTCTGCCCTGCTATAGGACCAAAGCAGCTTTATTCTTTAACCAATGGTATTCATAGCATATAGAGTGGAATCCCACATCACCTCCCCTTTTTTGTCTAAATAAAAAGGAAGGTTTTAACTTTAACATAACAAGATTACATACAACAAAACAGGTTTCAAGGAAAACTTAGAGTTAAAATATTTATATCTACTTTATCTTTTATCTTAACTAAGTAAAACTATAATTATCTATTCTTCATCTTCATCAAAGACCCAAGAAGTATATATTACCTAAGTAAACAGGAAGTGCATTGTAAGCAACATCCAAAACTCTAGAATTGACAGAGACACCTCACTGCCTGTTCAGTTACCCAAAGTTCTGTAATATTGAAGCATCCATCTTCAGCCTACAGGCCCATAGTATCCAGCAGACTTTTCCATGAAGCAGCAAATTTGAAGATCTGTTCTGCCTTGTAATGGTAAAGTCCATCAGTTGCTTTCTTCTGTGTCATGCAGAATGTCTGGTAGTTTCCTCTGTGAAGTAGGTATGCTGAAGGACCATCCTATCTTGTGGAATGTTCAGCAGTAACATTTCTGTGGGTTCTGCATGTCCAGTTCATACAGCATACATTTAAGCAGTCCAGTCAATAGTAATTTCTCGCCAAAATGACTAAAAAACTCTATAAGGAGATTTTTCAATTCCCAGTTTCCTCTTGAAGTAGACGGGTACTGCCAGGAGCTGATGTATCTCACTGTCATGAAAACTCCTAAGCTTTTAAAGCATTTTAAATGACATATTCTGCACACCTTTGGAAGATTTGAAGAATACTTATCCATCTGAAATATATCTCTGTATATATAAATACCTAACTAACATGACTACAAGTTTGACTATTATAAATGACTATCTTTTTTTAACTCTAAATTACTTTTTTAAATGAATTGCACAAACACAATACTTTAATCAAGAGCAGAAATATACATATAACAAAGTTGACCTTAAATTTATTAATAAACCAAGATCCATATCAATGAAAAATATTCATCTCTATAGCATATCCCCCTTATAAATGTAAACAAATGTTTATAAACAAGCATTCAGGGAATTCGGGTGCAGTTCTCTTTAAACTGCTTCCTGCTTTTTGTTGGGTGAAGTAATTTTACAGGTTTATGCGGACCTTTAAGGGGGTCTTGTTTCATTGAACCACATTAGTCTGGAAGGAATTCACAGGTTCTCATCCTCTGTGGAAACAAAATCAGAACCTCTTTTCCAAAGCAACATATCCTTAAACCCAAATTTTGAAGTCAAGANTTTATCTTAGCAGCTCATTCCCAGTCAAAAATTTCAAAGAAAGTACAACAATATACATAATCCAGACTATCTGTGTATATTTCATCTTTACATGGCTTGTTTTTCTTTACTCCTTTAATCTATGACTGTCTGTACTCTGTCTCTTTAAAGACTTTGTTTTATTTTTTGAAATGATTTACTTCTTTTTATAACTCTCTATACTCTTCTTTTCTCTCCCAAGTCTACATACATTTTTAAACACACTATGACCTATTTATTTTTGTCTGAATCTGCCTTTATTGTATATCTATAATCATTTTGACCAGGAATGCTTTAAGATGGGAAGCATCGTAGTCACAGAGACCCTGAATGCTGGCTCTGTCTCTCTCAGGCCTTCAGTAAGGCAGAGGTACCTTATCACCCACTCTGGGACTGCTGGGTGTGAACCATGCTCACTACCTCAACTCTGGGTAGCACTGTGCAGCATATAAACACTTTTTATCTCTGTATAAGCTAAATCTGCCATGCAGTGCACTTCTCAGCCTGGGAATGTCTCTATGTATGGCCGTGGGAATCCTCCATGCTCTTCTGCCTGTGCACACCTAGCAGACCTGAGCCCAGGCCAGGGTACTGAGTAGCAGGCATGCTCTCAGTACCTTTCTTCCTAACCGGGAGCTAGCATACAAGCACCCGGGCCCAAAACCCCACTCAAGTGCCTGGCCTCTTGAAAGAGCCAGAGCTGTTTCTGTAACTAGCAGGAACCATAAAGCCTTCTTACAGGAACCACACAGTGTTTGCTGCTACTGCTGAGTCAGAAAGACCTCTCTTAAAGAATCCACAGAGCCCCTACTATCTGCCTGCAAACAGAGCCAATCAGGAAAAAAAAAAATGCTGGCTACTAAGAAATTGTGCTTAATTGTGTTCTTTTGTGTCTAGAATTTCTTTCCAAATTTTTTCAGGTTTTACATGGATGCAATCAGCACATGTTGGAGCTTCAGTTTGCTTAGTTTTCCCTCCTAGCTCTATTCTGCCCTGCTATAGGACCAAAGCAGCTTTATTCATTAAGCAATAGTATTCACAGCATATAGAGGGTAATCCCACATCAGACCATGGCAAGAAATATTATCAAGTCAGTGACTGCCAATAAAATGAAGATGATTATTTTAAAGTGAAATTTCAATATACACAATTACATGACAGTTCTTAAAACCTAAGCACATAATTTTTGGTTGTGGGGGCTGAGAGATGGCTCAGAGGTTAAGAGCACTGACTGTCCTTCCAGAGGTCCTGAGTTCAATTCCCAGCAACCAAATGGTGGCTCACAACCATCTATAATGAGATCTGGTACCCTCTTCTGGCCTGCAGGGCTACATGCAGACAGATGTTGTATACATAATTAATAAACGAATCTTTAAAAAGAATTTTGGTTGTGAGCCTACCCTTTAATGGTTGAGCCATATTTCCAACCCAAAGGATTCACAGTCATACCACAAGGACAATTGCTCAACTATGTTCATAGTAGCATTACTCATAATAGCCAGAACCACAATGCACTTCAAAAAGAGTATATAAAGAATATGTGGGATATTTACACAATGGAGTATTACTTAGTGGTAAAAACACAATGACATCTTGAAGTTTGAAGGCAAATGGATTGAACTAAAAAAAAATATCTTGAGTGAGGTAACTCAGACCCAGAAAGACAAACATGGTATTTAGTCACTCATAAGTGGATATTAGACACAAAGCAAAGGATATTCAGTCTGATGTGGGACTTCCCTCTGTATGCTGTGATTACCATTAATGAATAAATAAACTGCTTTGGATCTATAGCAGGGCAGAACATAGATAGGCAGGAAAAACTAAACTGAATGCTGGGAAAAAGTAGACAGAGTCAGACAGAAGCCATGTAGCCCTACAGGAACTCTAGCCAGTAAGCCACAGCCACATAGCAATACACAGATTGATAGGAAGGGGTTAAATTAATATGTAAAAGTCAGCCAATAAGAAGCTAGAGCTAATGGTCCAAGCAGTGATTTACTTGATACAGTTTCTGTGTGATTATTTCAGGGCTGGGCAGCCAGGAAGCAGCAAGAGGCCCCTCCTCCTACACCAATCTATGGTCCACAACCCCAGAGAAGCCAGGAAATAAGGAGAACCCTAAAAGAGACATACATGGATACCCCTGTAGAGGGGAAATAGACTACATCTCCTTAGTAAATTGTGAGCTTGGAAGAGGAATGGTGAAGGGTGGAAGGGGAGTGCAGAGGGGAGAAGGGGAGTGGGGAGGAGAACATGAGGGATCCTGAAGGTCAGGTTGGGGGAAGGACAGAGAGGGAGAGCAAGGAAACAGATATCTTGATAGAGGGAGATATTATGAGATTAGCAAGAAACCTGGCACTAGGGAAATTTGCAGGAATCCACAGGATGACCCCAGCCAAAAATCTAAGCAATAGTAGAGGTAGTGCTTTAACTGCCTTTCCCAGTCAAAAGATAGATGACAGATGACTATCTTAATTGTCATCATAGAACCATCACCTAGTAACTGATAGAAGCAAATGCAGAGATCCACAGCTAAGCACTGGACCAAGCTCCTTGAGTCCAATCATAAAAAAGGAGAAGCTATAATATGAGCAAAATGGTCAAGATCATAATGGGGACTCCCACAGAAACAACTGATCCTTGCTAGTGGGATTTCATTAACTCTGGACTGACAGCTGGGGAACCTGCATAGGACCTAGCTAGGCCCTTCAAATGTGGATGACAGTTGTGCGGCTTGGGCAGTTTGTGGGACCACCAGCCATGCAACCAGTATTTATCCATAGTAATAAACTGGCTTTATGGAAACCATGGAGGGATACCTTGCTCTGCACAGACACAAGGGGGAAGGTCTTGGTCCTGCCTCAGGTGATTTGAGAGACTTTTTTAACCCTTTTGGGAGGCCTCAACCTCTCTGAGGAGTGGGGCTGGGATTTGGGGGAGGGGAAAGTTGGAGAGAGCAAGAGGAAGGGAAGGAGAGGAAACTGGGATTGGTATGTAAAATAAAAAAAGGTTGTTTTAAAAAAGAAAATAAGAAAAAGTAAAAAGCAATAATAAATAAACACAAGGCAAACAATACCAGAAACCATTGCAAAAACACAGACAAGCAAACAACAACAAAACCCAAAACTAATTAAACCCCAAACATTTTATCCACAGTGCTTCCTTATTTTATAACATCTTCATCAGGAATCTATATTCCACACTTTGCTTTTAAACACAAAACTAATAGATACTTATTATTTTACCTTTGGAATCAGTATGGATGACATCCACAAACTTTGCATCAGTGTAATCTAATCTGCTATCTGATGGTTTTCTAGAAAAATTTGGTCCAGCTGGGTCAAGACCTGAAATACAAAATAGGAAGTATCAGTCTAATAATGCTTTAGTACTCCGTTATATTTTATACTTGCTGTACTGTCAATTATAAATACAAATATCTTCAATTTTAGTTTAAACATGTCTAAGCCTATCTAAAGATATTAAATTTGACAAATGACAAGTGCCTTTATTATTTAAATATTTATTGGCAACCTTTATAGTTAGTCTAAAAACAAGAGAAATGTCTCAACAAAATATTGGTAAGCTATTTTTAGCACTTTTGTCTAAGGGGCAGATAGAGTAATTTATGAAACTTTATATTTAATAGTAACAGATATTCCTCCTAATGAAGAAAAGAGCTAGTGAATACCATCTGGACCTCTCTTGAATTATTTGCCTCACTGGCTTCATCTTGTGACTGCCTATAGGTCTAAAATACATTTTTGATGTCAATACTATTCAGGTTAATGAATGGAACAAATTTGCTATTTTCTTAGTAGTCATCTCTCCTAAGAGTTTCTTAAACATTCTTAAGTAAAAATGTTATAAATTCCATGAAATATGGATATTATTCTATAGGATTAATTCTAAACTAAAATTCACAGATCATGACTTTCTGATAGCAAAGGGGTGGAAATAGAAAAAATCCACATCTAGTTTCCCAGACCCATGGAGCAGAAGGGAAAAAAACCTGACTCTCTTAAATTCTTCTTTTACCCACATTAATACATAAATTAATGTTATTTTAGCTATTGTTCACTTCACGCTCTTCTATTGTCCTATTTTATTTAGCCTAATTGACATAATACCCCACCCTCTCTTTCTCTACATTTTTCTAATGTGAGAAGCCTATATTTTTGGTCTTTCAGACTTTTGCAATAGTGTGGTGGCAGAAGAATAGGCAAGTTAGCACATGCATCAATATGAGTAATTCTACCACTCCTTTCTCTTATGAAATTTTATTAAGACAATGTTAGCCTTCATTAATAATTGGGATTATAACATTTCAGTGATTTGCATAAGGATAAGTGCTTAATAAACCTCATGTAGACAAATGATGAAAATCTCTGCAAGCAACATGTCATTGTTGCCTTTAACAACAGTTAAATTTACTGTGTGAATCTTTGTGAACATGAAAATGTTTCAAATTTGAATAACAACTGCTGATTTGCCTAGTACTCCAGTGAATGTTTAAAAGAATTAAAATCCAACAGCACGTATAAAAGTGAACTATACAGCTAATATTTTTAGCTAATAAATAAATGATTTTTTGATGGATCAATTTTCCCATGTAGCTTTTGACATTTAGATAAAGCTATAAAAACATAATACCTGCTTTTCATGTTTACCATAATCACTAAGAATTAACAATCCAATAAAAAGTAATATTTGAATATATTTTCTAGCAGTGTGATATGGGATTCCCTTCTGTGTGCTGTAAATATGTTACATTGCCATTGGTTAATAAAGAAGCTGCTTTCAGTCAATGGCTTAACAGATTAAAGCCAGTCAGAAAATCTGAACAAAGATGTAGAGAGAGAGAGAAGGCATAGTTGAGGAGATGCCATGTAGCTGCCAAAGAAGAGAGATGCCCCAGAACCTTACCAGAAATGGGTTAATTGAACATTTAATAGTTAGTTAGTAAGAAGCCTGAGCTAATAGGCCAAGTAGTGTTTAATTAATATAGTTTCTGTGTGATTATTTTGTGTCTGGGTGGCCAGGAACGAACAAGCAGCCTCCGCCAACAGCAATGTCTTCGGGTTTTAAACAGAATAAACTCTAGGAGGAAAATGTGCTTCAAAGATAATTTTACAAAAAGAAAAAAGATAGTTTTACCTGTGATTCTTCCAAGTTGACCGTGAAATAGTTTTCCTATAAAACCACTAATATGAGCCCCTAAGCTCATACCTATGAAATGAAAATTGTCAAGAGATGCTCCATGGTTCTGCAATTGAAAAATACAATGCAATGATTTTAATTTTGGCAAATCACAAATAATTACTAATATACTGACACTCTGAAGTTCATTCTGACTTCATGCATTTCTGGGATATATGTAAGGGGCTTACAACGTTGAAAAGATGATAACTTTGTTCAGCTTGTACCCTGAAATGTCTTATTTCTCTTTTTGTTTCCAGGAACATCATTCTACTTCAGCTGTGAATTTAAGTTTTAATTATCCATAATGTAGAGTGAGATATTTAATTCTTAATTATCAAGGAATTTAATGATAAAATAGTAATAATAGGCATGACCGAATGTTTATTCTGTGCTGAGTACCTCAACATGTGTTTTAGAAGTTTTATATTTAATATTCCTGTTTGCCATTTAGTACTTAAAACTCTGCTTGTCACCTATCAAACACTGACTAAACAAAATTCATGAACATCCATTTTACTAAGGAAACAGGTTCAGAAGTCAAAGACATGTACAAATCTACATATGAAGATGTATTTTAAGTCAGTGATGTCTGGATTTCTGTGCCTCTGAAAATTAAATCCTAACCTTTAATGTTATGTGTATGGAGCGGAGAATAGAGAAAGTGATATTACAAAATTTGGACGCTCAAGAACGAGGCTAATATTCTGAAAAAGGACACCAAAGAAGCTTATTTGAGTCTCCCACAGCATAAAAACACTGTGAAAAGACACCAACTACAAACCAGGAACTGAGCCTTACCAGCCCAGAATCCACCAACCCCTTGCTCTTAGGTTTCTTAGTCTGCAGGTATGGCTTTGTGTACAGAGCCAGTTTATGGTGTTTTTTTTTTAATAGTGTCTCAAATGGAATAAGATACAAGCCTGAATCAGTTTGATTGCAAAATACATGCTAGCCTTCTTCTGTTTTTCCTTCAGAGTATATCAATGACCCCTAATAGAACTGGTTAAAGTATAAAAGCCACTCTTACTTTTGAAATGCTAAAATGAAATGTTTGGATTTAAGGTGGGTTCTGGGATTGCAGGTTATATAGAACAATCTAAAGTCAATGTGTGAACATCTGTCTGCCTCAGGTGGTTAGTTTTGTGAGTTCACTGAGCGTGTGTATCTTCCAGCAGACTCCCAGAGAGCTAATAGGAGTTGGTGATGATCCACAGTCTACAGTGATGTATGTCTGAAGCCTCACAAAAATGATGTTGTACTTTCACTACTCTTGGAGAGCTAGAGAGGGATTTGCCAGCACAAAGCAATTTTGTTCTTCAAATTCCTCAAAGCAATGTCCGCAAAGCTGAAGGGGTATTTCTCCAAACCACAAAACTATGGCTACTTTCCTCCCAGCTCCTATAAATTCTTTGTAAGCAAAATACCATGGCTTTTCCTCAAATTCTCTTCCTAACTTGCACTTTCTACATTATGAAGTCCCTGTTTATCAGAGACAGTTATAATTCAAGAAAAAGTCAATTATTTAGTTTTATATACTGTCAATTTCTTGTCAAATTATTTTCTCCACTTCTCTCTTGGGTCACAATATTTTTAAAATTGGAAATTCAAAATAATGCTCTTAGCAATGATGACTAAAAAAATGTAATGATATTACAGTAATGTCTACTCCCCATATAAGATCACTAATTTATACTGAATTCAGGATAGATAATGTTTAAAAGAGCCTTAAATTTTTAATTATTTAAAATAAAATGGTTTTTACATTAAAAATGTAAAATATAAAATTATTTAGAGTAGACAAAATATGGCTACAAAAATCACTATGTCTAATATAAAGTCTCAAATGTTTATGGAAAAAGTATTAATTTTGTGATGTCACATAGCAACCCATATGTTGCGTAGCATGTATATTTTAAAAGTTTCATACTTACCAAAAGATTTTGAATGGACAGCCTCAAACTCGCAGCCACCATCCTGGTGTTTTTAACAGCTCTGCTGTAAAGGAATGTTGTAGCACCATGGTTCCAGTCTACGACAATGAGATTCACATCTTCCTGTTTCAAAAATGCCTCAGTAAACTTCAGAAGCCAAACTGGGGTGGACCCCAGTGGTCTGAATCCGTGAATAATCCAGACCGTTTTCTTTGACACGTTGAAACGGACATTAAGCGAGTTATTAGATCCAAACAGTGGTTCTGCACAGTTTGGATTGTACCTTGTATACATCATCAGACTTATCTTTAGTTTGGGGGTAAACAAATTTTTTAGGGAATACATTGCATTTAATTTTGAGAATTCAAGACATTTTCTATTAGTCTCTGTAAAGAAAGAAAAGTCAGTATGAGTATTAGGTTAACATTGTAGTTTTATTGGTGCAATATTGTACAAGTGAACAGAATTCTATTTTATTGGCAATTTAACATGATCTACTGAGCAGCTACAATGCTAAAACTTACATTGGATCAAGCAAAAAGCCTCCCTGAGCTAAAAGCAATAAAAATAACAACAAATACGAACAAATGTGATAGGTTAAAAATGACAAACACTCTTCAAATAAAATAGAAAGAGTCAGACTGAAATCATTCCTTTTACTAATCATTGGAAACATCAACAGTGAAGACAGATAAACTGATTGTGAATCCTCACAAAAGCTTTACAGAAGGGTACTTAGTAATTAGAAAAAACTTAAGCTCACCAGTACCAATATTAACACAAATCAAAATAAAGTGTACCATGTTGCTTTTAAACTTAAAGTAGTGAAAAATTCCTTCCAAGGCATATATAATGCCAGCACTTGGGAACGTGAGGCAGAAGTACCTCCAGGACACGGTTAGCTGTGGTGACACAGCAAGCGTTGAGAAGAAGAGAAAGTGGGGAGGAAGACAGGACAGAGAAAGAGAAGAGAAATCATCCCAACAAAATGAATGTGTGTATATATACAAAATACATATAAGTGAACGCTGAGAGATGCAATGATAAAATGTTGTTTTAGAGTTTTGTATGTATTATGCGATGTGTATTTGTTATACACAAGCATTAAAATTATTTATTTGATAAGATTTAAATTAATAAAAAACCAATTGCATTAATTCTAAAGTTATCAGTCACAGGCTTTTGCACAGTGGCACAAAGAATAAACATTTTTATCTACCTATTATCATCTATCTTTCTATCATCTGTACATCATCTATCTAATCATCTACTCATCCGCTCATCCTAGAAAGAAGCCAGAAAATGAAATAACTGAAAATGTTCAATAGCAGTAATCATTGTAAGGCAGTGGTATAATGGCTGCTTTATATTTAGCTTTTCATAGCTTTCCAGAGTTGTGAATTATTGAATAAGCAGGGCATAAGTTTGTATTACATATAGAACATTAATCTGGTAATTCTATTTAGGAATAAATTTTTTAGTACCTGTCAAATACTTTAAAGGCATTAGTAAACTTCATCTCAGCGATTCAAAATTTAGAAATTGATCACAGGAAGAAAAGAACAAAAATATCATTTTAATATTGCACATAAGATACAATACTTATGATAATTCTAATTTAGAACGTACAGATGCATTATTGTCATAGTAATTTAGAGGAAAGAAGCCAGTCAAGGAGCTATAACACTTGCACAACTTTCCCAGGTTAACAATGGATATGTAATGAGAAGACCTTTGATCCTGCATACACAGTAAGTGCCACAGTAAAGGAAGATGTAAAGAGGAACATTTAGTTCCATGGTTGCTATGAACTTGCTGTGCTGAACAAATTGTGTGAGTCATACGCAACTGCCACATTTATCACCGAGTTTGGACAAGTGCGAAATATAATCAGATAATTCAAAGAGCTGCTTTGTTACAAGCCCTGGTAGACTTTGCCTCATCTTAGAAGGAGTAATGGGAAATTAACTAGTAAGATCTCTTTGATTTAAATAAAGGGGAAAGTCCTACACCAACATATTCATCAGAAAAGTATAGCATCTATTACCAGGTATAGCATTAATTGCTAATTTTTAAAAGCATTCTTATTCAGAATAGAAGAAAACAATGTCATTTTTAAAAGCAATTGAAAGAAGCTTTTGGGGCAAATTTTAGAAGTTATAAAAAACAGGATCAGTTGAAGAAAAGGACAATTAAAACTCCAATTAAGGAAAAAATACAATTGTGTAATAAACATTCAAATTATAAAATCATATAAGATATGGAAATTTTTTCTGCAGGAACACATAAAAGAGGAGGTGTTAAAATTATGATGAGAATGAAGACAAAGGGTGAAGTAAAATTTAAACAAATTTAAACGTGCCACTGTTCCTTGAGGAGAATTACTTGGTGGGAGAAGAGAGAAGGCCTGTTTCATTAACTAAGGACATAATTGTACAATATGGTTTGCAAACTCAACAAACACCCAAAAATGTAGAGAAAAATCACTCAATCAGACTCACCAAGATTTTTATACCCTCCATTGACTTTCGATGGCAAATTTAAATATCCTAAAATATCAAGACAGAAAACTCAGGTTACAAAGAGAATAGTGATGAGATCAATCTTTCCTACTAAAACAATTCATTAGATAGAATTAAAGAGAATGTGAAGACTTTAAATGGGAATAATTGGGTACTAACAGTCTCACGCCTTACTCTGAAAGATACTACTCACAAGTGATTGTTACACTCATTGATAGCATGTGTGTGTGTATGTACACATGGTGCATGCCCATAAATATATTGGTGCATACCCCTGTGTGTGCTCATGAGAACACCATTGCAAAGCACCAGAAACCTTTCTTTTCCACCTTCAACATGACTGCCTTGTGACAGGATAGCTCACAAACTGACAAACAAGTCATTTTCACTACATTAACGGTCAAGGGAACTCTAAAGGTCTGCTTGTCTCTGGCTCTGCACGCTGGTGATACAGACACAGGTATTCACACCTGTTTTCGTGGGCACTGGGCATTCTAACTCAGGTCCTAATGATTTCAAATTAAGGGCCATTACCCACTGGGTTGTCTCCCCAGACCTGATGCTGTCATTCTTCAGTAAAATTCTAGATTCATAGAGACGTAATTCATAGAAATTTATTTAAAATACTGAAAATGATTGTGAAAACAGATATTGATTTAACTTTGAATATTATACGGCAGGATTTCATAGAAAGTTAACATCACAAGTCCTTGTATTCTTTTCTATCCATCTTTTACTCACAAGAATACAGGTAAAGAGTATAGAAAATGAATCCTCAATTGAAAGTACCACAAGATTTCTGTGTTTAGCTCCAAAAGTACCTTAAAATCTGGGAGGAAAAGTACCTTTAAAACTCAGAGAGGGAAAAAGGGCCGAGAGAGAGAGAGAGAGAGAGAGAGTCTCTCTCTCTCTCTCTCTCTCTCTTTCAGAAGGAAGAAGGAATTAGCATGTAAGATTACGTATTGCTCCCAAATTCCAGTGGATGCAAGATAGGGAGAAATTAAGTTAGTTCTATGTAAATTTCCTCCCTGCTGGCTCAATTTCATAGTGGCAGGCAGTGCTGTACAGTTGCTTGAGAAGAAAAGGAGCCATTGACATTCTTTACCCCTTTGTGAACCCTCTAACAACAAAACGAATCCACCGGAGCAATCATAGCAGGACTGTTATGGGGGTAAAAGACTGTTCTCTCTAACTGGATTAGAGGACAAGTTCAAAAGAAGGAATTCATGCCTAAAATATAAAGAGAGTCCAAAATCCACAGGCAAGGAGACCTTGGGCCCCTAGTCGGGATCTTACTACTGTTATTTGAAAAAATTGACAGGGTGGTTTCCAAACATCTATATTTATATCTAAAAGCCAATGCTATTCCAAAACTCAATCAAAAGTACAGCTCACAGCACTTAGAATAAGAGATGGCTGAGTGCTTAGCCATAAATAGATCATTTACCTCATCCCTTAATATGCAGGAAACAATAAGAAAAAGCATATGGGTAGAATATAAGTCAAGAGGATAGTGAGAAGGGCAATGAAATATCATTTTCGGGGCAAGCCACATCCAAGGTAACCATGCTGTGACCATAGAGGATTCAGACTCTAAAGAGCCTGCTCTAGACTCACCCATCAACAGTCAAGCATGGGTTAGAGAATCCTACCGCTCCCTGCTGAACGATGTCTGGACAGAGGCAGACATTTCCTTCACTTATACACCCATTGATGTACTCACCAGGCTCTGGTGGATAGCTACAAACACATGTTCAAAGAAAAAGAGAAAAATAAATTTATTTTACCTAATGAAAAGGATTGTTTCCTAAGTCGTATTAACAAGAATATTAATATTCAGTATATGTATACCTGAAAAGCAAGTGTCTAAAAACTATATATAAATGTAAGAGTATGTGTGGACTATGCATATAAAAAGACAAAATAACAGTCTTTTACAACTTGGCAAAAGAAATGAAGGTGTTTCATAGAAATCCAATATAACGGCAAAGTATCCCAAGAAAAGATACATCATTAGCCATCCAAAATATGGAAATTAAATAATAAGCCATACACACACACTAAAATGGTAAATGATAAAGACTAGTGGCCAGGGAAGTATTATTGAGAATATAGAGCTATTTAGACTGTAAGAGGAAAAGGAAAATGATACAATAATTTAGAAAACTGGTTGATAAAATTCTTACAGTGAAAATATACACCTTATTGGACCCTGACAGTTCATATCTAGATGTTAACACTGACAACTGAAAACATATCCTCAGAAAAGTATATCCAGGTTGATAGTACCATGCTTTCCATAACAAACTACATCTGAAAGAACCCAAAAGCCAATCAAAAAACACATGAATAGCAGAGTTGTTGTAGTCTGTGTAATTCATTTCTTCCCAAGCAATAAATAGAAGTAAAGTACTACAATATAGACAAGCATAGTAAAAAATATTATGTCAAGAAGAAGATATAAAAGGCTAGAAAATGAAAGCAATCATTTATATGAAATTCTTAAAAAAAAAGACGCCTAATATGGAGTATAAGAAAAGAGGTTTGGATCAAATGAAATCAGAGTAAGAAGGAAATCATTTGCAAAGGTCATAAGGCATTTGGGTTTAGGGAAATATTTTACATCACAATTGATATTATTTTATGTATCTTGTAAAATATGGTACACATATTTCTCATAATGTATCAATATGTTCAGTTAAATGTGTACATTTTCTGTATTTAAATTACACTTTGATAAAGTAAATTTTCCACGAATACAAAAAGTAAAGCTTTTATTTATTTATTTAGGGCAGAGTCTCAATTATTTCCCTAGGCCTAGAATGGTCTTCAACTCCTAGTCGCAGGGGTCCTCCAACCTCAACTTCATAAATTCTGAAATTACAAGCATATACTACTTCTTGAAGTCACCTTAAACTCTAAAATAACCCTAATAGCAAACATACATGCACATGCGCAGACATAAGCTACATACTCGGCCAATAACACAAATTCAAAATTGCGAATGATCTCCTGGCAAAATGTATACCATAACAAAAGACCTAGAGAGATTAATTTTAATTAACATTACTTTGCATTTAATTAATATTACTTCATATATTGGTTATTATACACACATACTTCAAATAGAAATGTGGCTTATTAAAATGGTAAAATCCTAGCAGTGATTATCCCATTAAAAGTAAGAAAGCATAAAGGCATCTGCTGCCACAGTGAGAATTGATCTTAACAACCGTAAAACTGTGAGTGTGGCATTCACTTCTAGCTTAAAAATATGGGAATAGAAACTGAAAAAAAGTCAGTACATTCAGAATAATTGGTATAGGAAATAAATGGTTAGGATTACAAAAGTAATAGATTATGAACTATGATTTTTAAAATATCCAAAAGCAAGCAAATGGAAATGTCAATTGCTATTTCCATAATTACATTTATATTTTCCCATTTTACTTATTTTTCTTTTGGAAATTTTTCCCTATTCTAACTGATTTTTTGTTAGTATGGCTTTGGAATTTTTTGGAGGTAGTGGGGTTGTTGTTTGTTGCTTTGGGGTTTTTTGTTCATTTTGATTAGCTAATCATGAAGGCTCTTTAAGTCTATTGTAAGACAATCTGAATAAGCAATTGGCCTTGGCCTAGGACTTAACCTCATGGAAGAACTTATGCCTCAAACTGACTTTTAGGAGTGTGTTACATACTAAGTGCCTTCAGTCTCTTGGGAGCTCAAGGGAAAAGGAATGCATCTAGTAATACGTTTTTAAAATACTTAGATTCAGTGGCATTTGATACAGAACTTTAAAGAAGTGGGTGCTCATAAATTATTTTAAGATAGTTTAAAAAGGGTGCTACTAACTAAAGTTCACTGGTTCTTTTCAAAATAGAAGAAAGCAGAATAGAAGAGGAAGGGTTCAGAGGAAGAATTAGAGGAAGAAGAGACGACGACAGGAAAGAAAATAAGAAAAGGCTAGAATAAAGATAAGAAATAGAAATATATACTCACATAATAAATACTCACATAAAATAGATAATGAAGGGGAAAGGTATTTTACATAAAAATATAGAAAATTTGATTGAACATGGAAATATATCATGGTATAAATGTATACTTGATTGATTTTGCCAAAACTCCTTACATGTACAATGCAATTCTAAGTTATGGCTTAGTGCCGTAAGGAGGAAGGGGAAATTCATGAAAAAGACAAATTAATGATTGCCATACTGCAGATAATGAGGCCTGCTTAAAATGCTTTTTGTGTTACACGTAACAAAGTCAAGCATGTGAAACTCAACACCTAAGATAAATAACACCTAAAATAAATGAAAAGAAGTGATGGATTGAAACAGTTCAACACATCTATATTGTGTAAAGGTCAAATCGGGGGAATTCATATACACAATCTCTCATTTACCACATAGTTATGGTGATAACAATCAAGATCCTCTTGTTGTCTTGTACCACACAGTACATTTTATTGGGTAATGTCCACCTACTATTTAACAGATCAGACAGTCTACTCTTCCAACCCTGTTGTACTGTTGTATCTGTTGGAAGACTCCCTCTACCCTCACACCTTACCCCTAAATGCTTCATGTAAACATCATTCCACTTTCAACCTCCTTGAGACAATTTTTTTCTTGTTTATTTCACTTAACTGGATTTTTTTCCCATTGAATGGAAGGAGGAGACAGAAGTGCTCTCTCATCTGCTACTACAATCTTTGATTTCAAACTCATTCTCACTTGGCAACGGCTGAGAATGAATCACCTGCCTTCAGACTTTCAGGGTTGTATAAGCTAAGAACTCAGGAGGCTCATAATTGTGTAGCAGAAAAATCACTGAACAATGCACACATTCTAGAAATACCTCTGATACTTTCCTCAAATTCTACTTCCATTCTAAACAGTCTGCAAGAAAAAGAAAACCCTCTATAATAGAGATTGAAGTCATAGATGGTAATGCCTCCAGAAGTTCCTTTATTGTATAAGATTGTTTTTGGCTATCCTGGGCTTTTTGTTTTTCCACATAAAGTTGATTACTGTTCTCTCAAGGTCTGTGAAGAATTTTATTGGGATTTTAATAGGGATTGCATT
>LOEQ01003611.1:1225-21918 GCA_001685075.1 Bramus lutescens | reverse complement strand
AATGACGGTGTCCTTTGCTTTACAAAAGCTTCTCAGTTTTAGGAGGTCCCATCTTGTGTTACTAGATCAAAACACGTAATGTATTTAGTTTATTTAGAAACACTGTGTAGTATATGCAGGCATGTGTACTTGTGAGCTCACATATGCACACACACACACACACACACACATGTATGTGTACACATGCATTCCTGTGTAGACGGAAGTTTCTGTGCCACCTGGAACCTTCTGTCCTGGAAGGTTCAGTCTCAAAGAAACACTCAGGGGTTTATATTAATTATAAACTGCATGATTAGGATTATTATTAACTAGCACTTACAACTTAAATTCACCGGTAATTCTTATTTATGTTTAGCCACATGGCTTGGTACCTTTCCTAAGTGAGGCATTCTCATCTTGCTCTCTCTGCATCTGGCTGGTAACTGTATCTCTGCCTTTCCTCTTCCCAGAATTCTCTTAGTCTGGTCACCGGCCTACACTTCCTGCCTGACTACTGGCCAATCAGCATTTTATTAAGCTAATACAAATGACAAATCTTTACAATGTACAAAGGCATTACCCAACAGCATGCGTGTTCATGAATGTGCATATGTGAGTACCACATGTCTTGGAGGTCAGAGAACACTTACATTGGTCCTTGAAGTCCCCCTTTGTTGGAGACATTTTTTCTGTTGTATACCCCAGGCTGGCTGGGTCTCTAGCTTCTGGCAGTGTGCACTCTGCTAATCCAGACCTAGTCTTCACACATACGTGGCAGCCACACATACATGGCAGCATTCTTACCCCCGAGCTATCACCATAACACTTCTGCAGTTTCGAGGCAGGAACATGAGTCTGTCGTGTCATGTTACCAACCTTTTTGACAGCAACCAACTCAACCAAGATTATTTTTCTCATTACTTTTCAGTTAAATTCTGCTAATATGTGCAGATAGGTAGGACTATATTCATCTGAGATTCAAATATTCACTAAGTTGATTTGTAAAGCCTAAGATAAAAATAGTCTTTCTTTCCTTGTAATATCTGAATTCTACCCTATAAGTTCCTTGTCCATAAATGCTTCTGATAAGCTAGAAAGGTTGGGTAGCTGTGTTGCTGAATGGGAAGATACATGATCTCTGGAGCTGTTTATGACTGTTCTTTATTTTAGTCAAACTTGGACTTACTTAATTTATCTTAGTGTAAAAACAAAATCCTTGGATTTATGAGAAAATAATTTTAGTTTCTTACAGGCTGGGCCACTAACCAAAGTAACTCTTTGCAAAGACAGAGATGGGAAGCCAAAATCCTTTGGCTTCGTCTGCTTCAAACATCCTGAATCTGTGTCTTATGCCATAGCTTTGCTGAACGGAATTCGTTTGTATGGAAGACCAATTAACGTGCAGTATCGATTTGGTAAGTTCTGTCCCTGATAAATCCTCAAAGTGCACTTTGTTGGTGCTATGATCAGAGTCTTAAACATTTTGTTTTCTGTATAGTGTAAGATAGTTGTTCTCAACCTTCCAAATGCTGCAACCCTTGAATACAATTCCTTATGTTGTGGTGACCACCAAGCATAAAATTATTTCATTGCTTCTTCATAACTGTAATTTTGCTACTATTATGAGTTGTAATGTGTATATCTGATGTGCAGAATATCTAATATGTGGCTTCACAAAGGGGTCTTGTCCCAGAGGTTGAGAACCACTGGTGTAGGACAATTAAAAGTGTCTTTGTCATCATTATTAATTTTTGAAGTATCTGTTTGGTAAGTTCTGTCACCTGTCCATCTTCGAAATGTGCCTTCTGGTTGAACTGGTTCTCAG
The DNA here is from genome assembly GCA_001685075.1 of Bramus lutescens. NCBI lineage: Eukaryota > Metazoa > Chordata > Mammalia > Rodentia > Cricetidae > Bramus > Bramus lutescens. Next base: position 20,114 of record LOEQ01003611.1, on the reverse strand, counting down.
GGGCGTAAGTATTTTGTTTTCTTCATAGAATATGACAATAAAAAGTGTCTCTCTCAATACTGTTGTTGTTTAGAAGGATTACATATCTAATGTTTAATATATATTAATTGATATTGCCTCCTATATTTCCAACCCAAACTGATCTCCTCTGCATTAAAACTTTTAAATTTATACTTCAGAGCCAACCAGGAAGTACCTATAAAGGTTGCTAGCAACTTGAAAATCACATGAATTAAAAACAATTAAGTCTAAACTTTATATACCAAGACTGATTGACCTTGTTGACACTGTTCAAGTACCTATTATCTCAAAGAAAGTTCTTCCCAAGTGGTCTTTAGTGGGAAACCATTTTATGAACATTGCTAGGGCCTAAATTTACAACATGTAAAACAGATGTAAAAGATATGTTACACACATCATGACCTAGTCATCTTTAAACAAGAAGTACAAATAACATTTGCAGGCTGAGAAAGGGCTGATAGAGGCATCTAAGTACCCCGGGGCCTCCCCAGGTTGGTACTGCCTTATTGGTGTATTATTATTGTTGTTAATCTACTAAAGCCAACAGTAGCAAAAACCATGTTTCTTGCAAAAGGAAAGTTGTTTCTCCCTTTCTCTTTGCCCTCCACCTCTCTGCCAATTGGTAGAATAAGCTTGGGTGTGTTATGTTCCGACACATCTTGTGTAAAGTTGGACTGGCTGTTGTCCATAATATCTAGGGAACTCAAATCTTACACTCTAGAAGCAAGTGACAGTGTTGGTGTGTCATTTTTAGCTTACAGTAACATGCACTAAAACAACATTGTTTACCTCACTTAGTCCCATGCCTCTGTAATGTTCATATCTGTCCATGGCTTTTGGACAAAGATCAATTTTTATACAGTCATTTATAATTCTGTATAAAATCTGTAAATGCAAGTCTGGATATAAGTTATATGTGCATATGTCTTAACTAGTACAGAATTTTGAATACAAAACGTAGATTTTATATTTGTCTTTGTTTTGTTGTTATTAAATAGAGTCTCTCTCTCTCTCTCTCTCNTCTATCCTGAAGCTCTGTATCCTGCTGCCTCAGCCTCTCAAATTATGAACTATAGGTCAGAACCATCAAATTTAGGGTTTTGGGTGACTTTATGACTTAATGTTATAATGTTCAAACTCTAAGTAATTGTGTAATGAAATAATGTTTCTTTTCTGTTTTATTTTCTTTAATTTTTCCCATTAAAGGCAGTTCTCGCTCTTCTGAACCAGCTAGCCAAAGTTTTGAGAGCTGTGTTAAGATAAATTCACACAGCTTCAGGTAATCAAATGCATGTTTTGGATAAATATGAACTTTATTATCTTAATTTTTTAGACATCAACAAGTATATTAAAGTAGCCATCTAGGCACATAGCATTTTAGTTAAATTGTAACGATATCTTTAAAACTAAAGTGATAATTTCCACATTGCTTTTCTATCTGTAGAAAATCGATGTTCTCTTAATGACTGCAAGGCACGTGCTTTTACATTCATATCTGAGCATTTCTTTTTTGTAAATATAACATGGTCTAAGCTGTTCCTGATAGAAAGACAAATGCAATTATAAATATTGTAGTTTCAATACTTTATAACTAAGTAATTAATGTAGTACCATGTCATTACATTATCGGTGAAATAGCATATTGTTTGTGTGTGCAAATTATTTAATCTTAAAGGCTACAAGAGAGTTCCTCTGTTCTACTTACATAAGGTTGTAACTATCTTTTATGAGAAAATGACATTTGTACCTTTTAATTTTAAGATGTCCTTGCTTCTCTTTTTTCCCACAGGAATGAAGAAATGGTGGGCAGATCTTCGTTTCCCATGCAGTTTTTCCCAATTGCAAATGCTCCTTTACCTCAAGAATATTTTTTCTTTCAAAATATGGTGGGTGTGAAATACATTTGCTTCAGTAAAAAATTAACAAATATTGTAACAAAATTATCCTTCTTGACAACTGGTATTGAAATCTGAACCTAGCACCAATGCAGACTATGCCCCAGCACATGCGCAGAAAGGGTCATGAGAAACTCTGTGTATAAGACCTCAGTGACTGGCCCGTACTCTGCAGCAGCAGGCAGGTGACCGTCAGGCAGAAGTAACCCAGCAACCCCTTAATACCACATTCCCCAGAAAATGACCGCTGCCAGGGATGTTCTTAATCATAAAGATTTTCTCTCAGTATGTAATATTCGTATGTGTGGTCATCAATCACATTTAAGTATTTTTGTTTAAAAAGTCACTTGATTGTGTCTCCAATGAGAAGTCAGGTGTAATTTTGATAGATTTGCCTTTATATGTTACTTAGCCTTTTTCCTTTGCAGCTCTTAATATTCTTTCTTTATTCTGTATGTTTAGTGTTTTGATTATTATATGGCAAGGGGACTTTTTTTTAAACCAGTCTATTTGGTATTCTGTAAGCTTCTCATATCTTCATAGGTATATCTTTCTTAAGGATGGGAAAATTTTCTACTATGATTTCTTTAAATAAATTTTCTGTGCTTTTGAGTTGAACTTCTTCAATACCTATTATTCTTAGGTTTGGACATTTCATGGTGTCCCATATTTTCTGGATATTTTGTGTTAAGCTTTTGTTGGATTTAAAGTTTTCTTTGATTGGTGAATCTATTTACTCTATTGTATCTTCAGCGCTTGAGATTCTCTCTTCCATCTCTTGTATTCCGCTGTTTACTTGAAAGTTAGTTCTAACGTCTCTCCAGTTTGACTGTAGCTCAGAAATCTTGGTCATGGATTTTGATTATAGAATATTTTCCTCACAACTCTTAGTTTTGTAAGTAAAATAATGTAAATTCCAAGATATTACTATGCAAACCTAAAGTATAGGTTTATTATCTATAGGTATGAGATTATCCTGTAGATTAGTTATAATGTGTTTAGTTATCATTGGTGTTTTGTGTTTGTTTGTTTTTATCCAGAGGCTGTTATGAATAGCAAACATATATTTAAACTTTAGTATTTTTTAATATCCATTTTCAATTAGTAAACATTTATGAAACTTCCTGGAAAATGATGCTCTCACTTCTGCAGAAAACATTCCTAAATCATAGCTAGCTAGATCTATATCAGCACTGAAGCAGCCTGAACTAACACTACGTCTCCCCAGCGTCTTTTATCTTTTGGTCTAGCTCGGGTTGCTTTGGAAGATTGTCTCATGCTCCCTGTCCTCTGATTAGAACAGTCAGAAACTTCAGCTAACTTGTTAAGACCCAGGACGCATTACTCTACCTAAAGCAATGACAACTGTGTTGTGGGAGCTCTCAGCTGCACGTGCACCCAAAAAGCTTTTAATTTTCATTAAAAATTAAAATCAGTACTTGAATTACACATTGAGTAGTTTTTATGTATGTTTAAAGCTACTGGAACATGGTAGTTATTAATTTTTCTATTATAAATTTTATGGAACTCTTATGTCAAGTCAAATAACTTCAGTTATGATTTAGCTTCCAAGTCAGGTAAATTGTGAGCATTTGAGATGATTCCCCCTCCAAATCCAAGCAAACTATCTCCCTGGGGATATAACTCAGTGACAGATTGCCTGTCTAGCAAGAGCAAGGTCCTGGGCTCAAAATTCCAGCTCTGAAAAAAAAAAAGCTTTTATTGGTAAAGGTGTTAAATAACAGTAGTCTGAATATGTATTGGGATAAATAACTGTACTATCTTATCTATTTATTTATTTTCCTTTTCTATTGTGTTTACAAACTACCTATGTGTCTTTGAATAAGATTTCTGCTGGACACTGCTGACCAATGTGGTGGTAAACTATGTGGCACCTTTAATCTTTGTGCCTCGTGTTACCCAACTGAAACAATGCCCATAAATCCTTGTACAATACAGTCACTGCAGTATACTCAGGTTGGCTTGGCTCACCTATTGCTGTCTGCAAGTGCCCATGCATTGTGAACTTTCTTCTTGCATTCTGAGTGTGTGTTCACGTGTATCTCCTCTTCACAGCCCTGGCACACACACAGTCCAATGATGCAGCCTCCTTTCTACGACATGACAGCTTCATATCCCAGCAATACATCTGGGTCCTGCTCCTTAAACCACGCCCCAGACCTTGAGGCTGGACCCCACTCCTATGAATGGACTCACCAGCAGCCAACTGAGCCTGACCTTTATCATAGGAACCAACAAAAGAGGCAAAGGCAAGCCAGTGACTCTGGCAGTAGTTCAGAAGACAAGAGAGGGAAGGAAGGTGACCAAAAATGCCAGAAATGCAAGAGGAAGAAAAAGTACCAGTGAAGAGTATCTGTGCTGCTCTCTCTCTCTACCAAAATAAAAAAAAGAAAAATAAAAAGAAAAAAATGTTTGTTGTACCAAATGACCCATTTCTTTGCCACCTTGTCTTTAAAAAAATGAAAATATGACTCTGTGATTTGCTACTCAGTTTTTGCCATGACTGATAAAAGCTTTTCAATAGTAATATAATGTACTACTTTTGTATTTGCAAGATTATTTCTTGCCCATTGTCAAGAAGAATACACTTTACATCATCTTATTTTTAGAGCTGAGGATGAAATTTCACTAAACTCTAAAGCCACTCGCTAAATCTTTGAGGGTTAAGCACTGTGCTCTCCCTAGAGTCTCACCTGAGGCTTTCAACCACAAGTGGGCTGGCCTCAGATGCATCTGTAGGTTGCTGGGGAAACAGTGATAATATCTAAAAACAGCATGTTCTAACGACTATGTAGTAAGGAGACATCAGTTCTTTTGTAACTGACACTTTACCGTTTATGTCTAAACACGATATCTCTGAGCATCACTAGCAGGCTGATTTCATATGATCATGACCATGACACCCAAAGAAAGATTACTGTCATACGCTCAGTGTCATTTGCTTACAGGGATGGCTATAGGATTAGTTCCTTTTTTCGTGATTTTATTTGACATAAATATCTCTTTATATCTCATCTCTTGTTTGTAGTGAAAAAATCAGTTAATGGTGTCAGCATCCACTGTCTACTCCTGCCAGCAAGGGTGGAAAGTATATAGCAAATGTGTGAATCGTCATGAACTGTATAGATAGTATGATGTTGTATCATCATATATTTAATGCCTACTTCCAGGTCTATATCTTTAATTCACATATTTTAGAAGATAAATGGAGTATGTGTAAAATGAATGGTGTATATCAATTTGATTCAGCATAAACAAAAACTAAGAAAATTATGTGTTTGTTAAAACTAATTGAAAGAATCAGGCAAACCTACTTGGATTTATCTACTCAGTTCAATAGGAAAAACCACACATGGATGTTACTTTTGAATGTTGCTTACTTTTTCATAAGTGTTATTATTTATTATTTACTCAAAAGAATAAAAATATGTTTAACCAGAAAAATAACTGAGTTTCACTGTTGGTAATAATAAGTATCCAAGAAAGGAGCAGTTATAACAAATATAAGCTTATTCCCATCTCATCAATATGCAAGCCTAAGTTCTGCTGCATGGAACTTTAACTCATTTTTACGTTCTTCAACAGTTAAAAGCAAAAGCATTATTTTTTAAATTCACATTTTGACCATTTGGAATCAGGGTCAAAATGAAATTTATTCTTTCAAAATTAGATAGTAACATTTTAAAACTGATTAACATTGTCTTCAAGTTTCCTCTAGATGTGTAATTTTTCATGGACATAAATGAGATCACTGTGATTGGCATGGTAGCAGATCTATGTATAAACAAAACCTCCTAGCAATGAGGATTGACCTGCATAAGGAAGTCAGGTTGAAGCACTGCCTGACCTGACATGTTACAACTGGGAAATGTCTTTGTAGCTCTTCCATCAGAGACAGAAAATTAACTCAGTATCAGTTCTCAGCTAGTCAGCCATTCAGTTAAATAGAACACTGGAAAAGTCACTTTCACCATGGTGTCTTTGTTAAAGATTATAAAACTTCCCTTAAAGCGCTTATGTTTACTACAACCCCAAGATTTTAAGTTGTCAGTTTTCCAAATGTTATGTACGTGAGTGAAGAACTGTTAGAATAATTGACTTCACGGGGTTTTCTTTTCCAATTTTAATTCTCCGATCTCAGAATCTACTTCAAATGTGAGCAGACATCAATAGTCTAAATATGAAACTAGACAATTTACATATTCTCAATTAATAATTTATTTAATTAATTTTTAATATACCAGGCACGGGATAATAAGTAAAAGTGTCACTAGAAATTAGTGGCAAACACACCCTCAAGTTTGCATAAAAGACACACACTGAGCTACATAAAAGGACACATACAAAATCTCACCATTAAATACAATTATATACAGTATTTTTGTGACATTACAAACTGCTGTTACAATTAATATTTGTTATTGTCAATTTCTTAAAAAGACTGACAATTGTTACAGATTGTTTAGTACTGTTCAGGCTAAAAATATTATATGCAAAAAATGTCCTCAGTTTTAAAGCTTTCTCTCTTAACGATATTCCCAACATTGTATCTAGATGTCCCCCTTTATCTATTAAACATACTCAGTAGGGTATCTCATTAGCAAAACAACCTTTTTACTCTCCTTTCTAGTCTAAAGTCTCCCTAAATCTTTCTTCGTTGCTCAGTTTTTGCTAACGTTCTTCTACTAATCAGTTTTTCAAAATTTTCCAGAGTTGTCTTGCTTCAGTGACTTACTTCAGTCCCCAGTCATGTCTCATTACACTGAAATATTTTTGATGCCAAACACTTGTCAAAATAAAAATAGGCTCTTATAGTTTCACGTGTGCATACAGAAAGTAGAAATGACACAATTTGTTCAGTTTAATGTCTATTTAAATATGTTAAGTTTAAGCATACTCCTTGGGGTGGACATTTCAGTGAGATGTGGTTTAAGTAACTGCTGCTCTGGTGGTTTGGTTGCCTGGTTCCCATTCCTGCCAGTCCTTACGAAGGAAAAAGCCAGAGGACAACTGTATGGTCCCCAGATAGAGTTCACAGAGCATAACTTACAATTCAATTGCAGCTTCCCCCATGTCTTTCCAGTGTCTACAGTCTGCCTCTGCTTCTATACATGTAAGCAAAACATGCGAAATGAGAGTCTTGTTCACTTATTTATTGCATATTTAAAAGGATAACTGATGACCTGGGCTTTATTTTGGTGAAAATGATTCCTCAAAATTAAACTAGTTTAGAAATTATATCTCACTACAGATAGTTCAAAGAAAATCCTTTTTAAGTGTTTTTCTTTGCTTTTAAGTTTTTCCCACATAGACAATTGTAGTGAAAGGGGAGAGGGAGTGAGCAGGCCTGCTTTTCGTGCGGGCCTGTTTTTCATCCCGCCCAGTTCCTGTATGTCTAGCTTTACACCCGAAATAACAACACACAAATTGTAATCATTTAAACACTGCCTGGCCCATTAGCTCTAGCCTCTTCTTGGCTAATTCTCACATCTTAATTAACCCATTTCTATTAATGTGTGTAGCACCACGAAGTAGTGGCTTACCAGGTTCTAAGATTGGATGCAGGTAGAAGGGCTGGAGCTTCATGGTCTGCCTGACTCTGCTTTTTTTCTCCCAGAATCCTGTTCTGTCTACTCAACCCACCTAAGGGCTAGCCTATCAAAAGGCCAAGGCAGTTTCTTTATTAACCAATAAAAGTAACAGATAGATAGATGACCCTCCTACATCACACAATTAAATATTATCCTGTCTCCTCCCTCCATTCCATGATCCTTACTTAGCAAACTTAAAAAAAAATACTTTTCTTTGAATAGTATTAATGAGATTCATGCACTTCTTAAGGTTATAATGTTTTGGGTTTTACTTTTACCTAATAAGGAAAAACAGTTACCACAGAAATATACACTAGGGTGACAGTGTCATAACTCTATTCTAACCTTAATTTGCAGTCAGAAGAAATACATTGTTTTTGATATTGTTTGCCACTCAGAACCCCAGAACTATTATAGAAAGTTATCACTATTCCACTTTGTTTAACATGTAATGGTACTCAGTCATATACACATGTATTGGACTGTGTGTGTGAGTGTGTGTGTGTGTGTGTGTGTGTCTACACCTAGATCAACATCATGTATTTTCATCAGTTGCTCTACAAATTTCTTTTAGATACAGGACATCTCGTTGATCTTGGATCTCTCCATTTGGCAAGATTACCTTGCCAGAAAGTTTCCACGATTCCCCACCTCTGCCTCCCAGGGGCTAGGATTACAAAGACTTGCCGTTCCCAGCTTTGTATACAGGCACTATTGGTGGCAACTCAGGTCCACATGCTTACACAGCAAACATTTTACAAACTGGCATCTCTCCACTCCTCACTACTCTACATTGTGATCTTGCTCAAGATTTCCTATTTTCTGCTGAGAATAGTCATCATGAAGAGAATCATCAATGGATATGTGTCCTCCCAACACTAAATATACTAAAGTTACATCACTAAGAATGTATGACCCCACCCCCACCCCATTTAAGGAACTATAGTCTTTGATCAAGGATGAAAAGCTGAAGTTGCAGCACCGTGGGGTGGGGGATTCAGGGCAGTTAGAGTATGGGAGAGGTAAAGAGATCATAACAGCAGGAATTCACAGGGAGCTCTAGTCCCTAATAAAATGAATCCTGAGAGGATGAGGAAATGGTCAAACCACTAACAGTAAAGAGGTATTCTAAATGTTCACCAGCTTCTCTGTAACATCTGCACTATTCCCATGCTGCCAGCTCTGTCCACCCAACCGTGGGGAGGTGGCTCCATGTTCTATGTCTGTGCAAGTCTCTGTCAACCTATCCTCTAAGTATACTTGAATGTCTTAAGCCTTTTGCTGTGGTTTGTTTTGTTTTTCTGTTACTCACACTTGTTAAGTCAGCTTTTGTTTTCATTTGATTTGGTTTGGTTTGGTATTATGTTTTTTGCACTTTCAAAATACAGAATCTTATAGTTAAGACTCCTCCTTGAGTCTCCAAAGAGACTTTGTGTTTTAAGTCTCTGAGCAGCATGGGGCTGTTGAGAATATGGACACTCTTACGTTGAGCTGCATATATTTCTCATTATGAGATGACAACCAGCCTATGGTGTTAGGAATAAAATATTGTCGTTTGGATTTAACCTGTCCCCAACTGTATCATTCAACTGAACACTTCATTTCTCACTGTGGAACTTTGGGGATTTTGTAGAACCTTAGGGTGTGCAGACACAGAGCATGACAGGCACAAGTTAATCACAGGAATGACCCTTCCAATATTTCAGCTGAGACCTACTTGTTGCTCAATCTCCCTGATCCCTAATTCACCAAAATGTCCCATGCCATAATCTTCCAAAGCATAAAGTTACCTGCTGCAGCCTGAATGTGTTCCACCAAGAGTATGCTGTAAGTCTGTAAACTGTTAGCCATATAAGTTGCTCTCCCAAGTCACTTCTCTCGGGTACTCTGTCAGAGTAATTATGCCTATGTAGATTAAATAGGTGAAGTAAGTCAGCTGTTATACAAGAAGCACAACTTTCTGGAAAAGATCCATGTATCCACTGATGGGAAGGACCTAGCTGAAATAACAGTTCCCTACACACAAACACACTTTTTCTAGCCTAAAGATCAAGCTTGGTGGCCTAGGGGGAAATGACCTCCTCAATATCACCCCTAAGAAAAGAAGTTCATGACCAGACACTTAACTTTTAAGTCAGCATAACCTTAGGCAATTACACATGAGCTATCATGTACAGTATGTCAACAAGCTTCCCTGAAGGATAGAAGGGTAGAAGGGTACTCTGTCATTCAAAGTTCTCCAATGGAATCTACCCTGTAGGCAATCTACAGTATGGTCCTGGGTCCTGTTCTGTGACAGATAGATGTTGATTCTGGGAGAACTCATCTCATATAAAAGAATGAAATAGGTTCCTGTGAGAGCTGTCTTTTAGAAATGATACAGCCATTTCACTAATGAACCTACAGAAACGGACATTGCCTGCTCAACATAATCACCATATGGGCCTGCTGTCATTTTATAATGGATGAGGGAAAGGATGAGGATGCCACATATTTCCCTAAATAACTACTGGCAATTAATGGTTGCTGGGAAAGAATCATTTTGTTCAATGTCAACAGCTAAATTATATGCAACCCCCTAGGAAAAAAATAATGCAGGGGAACACATACACATGCATACACATGCACACACGCACACACACACGCGCACGCGCATACACACACAAACACACACGACATGGAACTAGGAGCATGGTTAAGAACACTTGTTCTTACATTGAACCAGGATCCATTTCCTAGCGCTAAAATGGTGACTCACAACCTTTTATAACTCCAGTTTCAGCAGATCTGACACCCTCTTCTGACCTTCATGGGTACCTGTATGCATGTATTGCATATAAACTTCTATAGACACATGCATACATGCACATACAAATAAAAATAAAGCTTCCAAAAAGCAACAATGAAGCACTTGGAAAGAGTTCAGTGAATTAATCACCAGTGGCCTTTAGAAAAATGCGCTACCATTTCCTGATGAATTCTTTCTTATGCGACCCAATTACTTTCTGAGAGGAGTGGATCAAAGTAAAGTAATCGTCCGAGTTCTCGTTTGATGTGGTATGAGAGTGGGAGGACAGAAGCTTGTGTCTGGCTAGCTGTACTGGGGGAAGAAGCTGGAGGTGGTGGTGGAGTTGGTAATGGGCCAACAGAAGCATAGACCTGAGATGAATTTCATGAATGTAATGACCTATGAACACATCTTTTGTGTGGTTATGTACCCACAGGTTGACCTTTACAGATAATATTTTTAGAAGGCTCTTACTTAGAACAAGTAGTGCCCACTGGCACTTATAACTGTTGCAAATGCCCTTTTCCTGCCCTTGTTTGGTTTCCATCTGTCTGTCTCTTTGAACTGGAGACTTTGCAATTCGTGTCTGTTGCCTTTTCAGTATTATTGCTTGCCTTGTGAGACATTCTTAGTAAGTGTTTTCATTATTAATGTAAATAACTTTCTCCAGATTTTCTTCTGGTGTTTTGTTTCATATTCACATTAAATATGGAAAAGACTTAGAATTAATGTTATCATGAGATGTAAGCTAAAGTATCCCTTCTATTTTATTCTCCAAGTTGTTAGTTAAAATAGCCTATCTACCACAAAGAAAACTCTTGTTTGTGATTTCTGTGCCTTTTGTTCTCATGCATTGATCATGTGACTTTATAATAGTACTACGTTGCTTTAATTCCTCTCGTCATAATTTAATGGACAATCACATAAAATTGCATCTTTGCAATTTTATACTAGTATTAAAATGTATTTATGCTTGTCCTATTGCATTGTTGTGAAGTATTTAAATTCAGTAGCCAATTATTAATCATATTCTTCAAAAGCCTTCAAAATTATTACTTTGAATAATATTACATTTTGCTCTTAGTTCATTTTCTAATTTTAAAACATGAGCTAAAACATTTTCAGAACTGTTGAAGACTAGGTAACTTCTTTAAAGCTGCCCTCTTATAACAATGTAATTGAAATTTTTGCCAATATGGTTAGTTTTAAATACAAGTTAAAGATTAAAAGGGTAAGACAGAATCAATACTTATTAAAATTCATCTGTATATATTATTAAAGGACAATGACCAAGCAAAGTTGCTCCTTATTTTCTCTTTGCAATCCAGTTTTCTTTATTCCTTTGACTAAATCCTAGGGACAGCATTGAAGTAGTTCTGAAGGACCAGAATCTGTCCTAGCAAACTGGTTTCTTTCTCTTTTCCAGTTCTCAAGACAGAGTCAGGACCGACCAGACAAGCTGCTTCACTGTTCTTTCATCCAAGTCTACCTGCACTGTTGTCGATGCCCACTGCTGAACACTGAGCTATCCTCAGCTCGCACCATTCTCTAATTCATGAGACTTCAACAAAGAGGCAAAGATGCTTACTATGAATCTGAACCCCAGTGCCCGTGAAAATTACATGTTCTCTGCTGTGGTACATGTTGGATCTCTCATTCTGTAGAGTGAGGACTTGAATTTATATGACCCTAAAAATATTTCTTTTGCTACTACCAGAGAAGGCAGAATCCAGATTAGGGTGTATTTCCCCCCTCAAAATATTGTCTATGCATGCACAAAATAATTCTCACTAAAAATAGGTATGTGATGTAATGGCTATAATAATCGACTATGTTTAGTCATTCCATGACATATACATATATTAAAACTTATAAGAAATCAAAAAATATTAATCTTTTGAAAGAAAAGGGAAAGAATGAGGTATATCAGAGATTTTCAAACTAAGTCACCTCCAAGAGACTGCAACTGTGTTTGGATATTTCAGTGTGTTAATTTATTCAAGCTGGAACTACATTCCACTGAATGCACTGCTTTCGAAATCCAGGTTACAAATAGCTATATGAGAAAAGAAATTTTGAACACTGGAATCACCTACATTAGGCTTTGATATTCTGGGTAAGTTATCAGTTATTTGTGTATTTCACCCATTTGTTTCTTTCTGATCTATTGAGCCACATTTTTGGTATGGGGCTGCAAATAATGCTGTAGTTCTTTGGTATTCCTCTCATTAAGTGTAGGGTGTATTTCTTGTCTCTTTCCATTTTCTCTGCTATAACAAAATATTTGAGGCTGGGTGAATTGAGAAGTTTTTTTTTTTCATTAGCTCACCATACTGAAGGTTCAAGAGCACAGTATCAGCTATGTGATCCACTCAGATGCTCTAGTGGGGGCTTTATGACAGAGCATCACAATCGCACGACAATTTGAATTCTTAGCAAGTGGTATGGATGGAAGGTTTTCAGAGAAATTCTATCATCCATTTTAAAGGCCATTATCTGAGAAGCTAATCCAGTTATGGGATGGCTGGACCACTCCTGAAAGAGCCTTGATCTATTCATGAGAGATGCAGACCCATGAACTCATGCTAGCCTGCACCTCTTCAAAGACTCTATCACTTTGGTACCAATCTTTCTGTTCACGAACTTTCAGGGAACAAATCACATGCAAAATACATGTCTCCTCCTGTGAAGCTTTCTCAGCTCTTACACTGTTTTGGCAAATAGAATACTGTCTCTTATGCCCATCTCTTATCCCATAATTTGCAGACGACTATTTGTACTTGTTGTATTTGGAATCATGAGCCGCTGTATTCGATATCCAGTGTCCTCTTGTTGACTATACTATATGAAGACACAGGAGCTACATGGAAATGGACCCCAACTTCCAAAAGTCCCTTCTAAATAAAGACCTGTGGATAAATCTATGAGAGATTTAATTAATATGTCTTCCAGAAGGTCATCACATGACCTCAATCAATACTACAAAGCAGATTCATGAGATTTAAGGAAATGTTTCTGACCACAAAGTTTTGTTATATCTGACTCCTCTAAAAGCAGAAAGTGAACTCACATTTCACTGGGCCACAACCTAGATTTTAGGAGCTAAGCTATGGGAATGACATCCTGATCGTTTTATTGTGACAAACAGAAGCACTTTTCTTTCTTCCTTCAAGAAGAAAGTTGCTGGCTTCCACACAGAGATCTTCTGGCAATCCGATAAATTTGCCAGCACTGTCATTTCGGGCTAATAAGCCTTTGGAACTTTGGAGTGCAACAATCAGAAACCATTTGGTTCTCAGACACCTGCTGAGCCCTCCTCCCAGGTTTTATGTATAAGAGTTGCTGTGTTTGGGTTCCATAAGAGTTGCTGTGTTTGGGCTCCGTCAATACTCTTCTGTCCGCCTGCTCCTCACTTCAGGAATCATGTAGAGATGAGAGACAGGAGGACATTCATTTCCTGTTTTGTAATTCTTCCAAGTCCAACTTTTGGAGTTTTCATGCAATTACATTTTTTTTGGGGGGGTGTGCGCATTTGTGTACACACCCTGCCTCACATTTACAAAGTGAATGAACAACAGAGCTAATCCTTAGAGTTAATCTGAAAGTTTGAAAGATTAGTTTACCTCTCACTTGATTTTAAAAATAGAATATTCCACTTCTTCATAGGCTATATATGTGAATGTTCACATTTACAAACTAGTTTAAAGAGATGGAAGGAATAATTTACATCAAATCTGCTCTGATGACTTGCATTCATCTGCTTTTGATGGCTTGAAGATTCCTTGTCGAGTTGACCATTTGTGTCTCCGTTCCTCCCATCAATACTCTAGTGATTACAAGCCTAGAATATGTTAAGCCTCATACAATCTTTCAGGTCACATAGCATACAGAAAGGCTTGCGTGCCTCAAGAAATCATGAAATGCAATCTATTTCTTCATATTTCATGAAAGAAAATGAGATAATCGCTTCTCATTTTTCTTCTAAATCCATAGTTTTCCCTAGCAGCTGTAACACACTCAAGCCTGACTTTCTCGTGCTTTCTAATGCTGAAGATCTGGGAGGTATTAGATTCATCAGTACTTCCTACAATTATTAAGAATGTAGCTGGTCCCTGGCACCCATAACTGTTTTGTGGTCAAATCAGAGTCCTTGATCCCATAGTAGACCAGATTATAAAGAACAGCTATATGAAATCAAGATGCCCCTTCCCCTTCCTCTGATCTCATATTTTTGAGTCATGGTAAAGGAGTATATCTTTGTGCTGATGAGATAATCACCAAACTCTCTTCTCCACCTCCCTCCCACATACTAGAACTTCTTCCTCACTGATTCTCTTGAGGCTAATGAAATCAGTCTTACTGCTTTTCAGGTACTACCAAAGCCCCCAAAGTCATCCCTCATCTTAGAGTCCAGGAAGTAGATAAACATTCCTGCTAGGACCAGACATCACCCTTACAAAATCTTTGAACTTCCTTGATTTACTTTCAGAAATCACAGTTTCTTGTATTCCCTTGCATCCTTAGCTAGATTCTTTCCTTAGCCTCTCTAACTGAAACCAGAGTCTCTTCAAGGGACTATGGCTGTTTCGCAGCCCTCTTAGGTGGTGGCTATCTTGTCTTTCCTCTTCTTTGTGCCATTTAACCAGAAAGTGGGTAGTGGCTTCTTTGTTCAATATCAGTCATTCTAGATCCTTCTTATTCTTTCTGTCATTGTAGTATGTTACATGTAATGCTTTGTGGCTGCAACTTTTACTGTGTTCTTTCATGTTTTAAACTTTGATAAGATGCAAAATAAAGCATGCATTAAATAATATTGCCTCATAATTTTATTGTTAAGAACTTAAGCAGTTCTTACATTTACAGATAATGCTGTGTTAGAAACTTTGTGCAAATTGCTACAAGTTTGGATTATATAATAATGTGCTTTTCAAAGATTGAATGGATTCAGAAATATGAGCTCCTTTAGCACTCTGAGAAAACTATTTTAAAGTTGTTAGCTTTCCCAAAGGAGTTATGATGAGACCTGAGGAATGAAAAAACTGTTATTTAGTATTACTATAATTTTAAAATACGAAACCAACATTTAGGAGTCAGTTACATAACTCAAATTTCATCTATGCATAATACCTTGTGAATCACATTTACCACTGAGTCATGTGGAGAATGCTGGTAACTATGTGGAGAGAAATTTTCTGAAGCCAGTATAAATATTCTTTTATTCTCTCAGACAATTTAATTAGTCTACTTTGATATTTTTAGGGTTGTTCTTTTGATCATTCTAGTTTTTAAAATTTGAATGTGAATTGCAGGATATACTCATGGCAAAATATTGGAGATATGAATTTCTTCTCATTGATTTTACTTGAAATATGCTTCATCCCTCCTCCTAGTTGGCTCCATTTCTAAATCTATGGAATTCATAAAATCACTCTTGCATCTGTCCATCTCTCTAGTTACATTTCTTAACTAATTTCTAGACTCTTTTTCCCTCTGAAATGTCACAATGATTTGTGTTCCTTTAGCAGATATTGTGATAATCTCCCTCAGGGAACTCATCTAAATCTCAGTGTCAACCAAATTACACAGAGGAGGGGACATAAATATATACACTGGGTACAGACCTGTGTTTTCTTGAATCAAAATGTCACGGGAAGAGCTCTTGTTGAGTTCACATGGCCATCATTATATAGAAATTCTTCACAGTTTGGGTCCTGCAGAATTAGAATGCATTCTTTCTAATTAACCAATCGGGCTTTTAACATTCAAACCAGATAATGCAGATGACTCTGAAGACCCCCAAGTCTGCACCATGATTAGAATTGTCCTCATACCATCCCTGATTCTAGCACTCACTGGGTGTTTGGTTCAGAAAGGGTATGCCACCACAACTGTTTTCTTTACAGCTGCCACTGGCTGTCATCCCACTTCTATGATGAGAATTTTAATGCTAGACGCTCTCCAGTTTGGAGTATTGAGAAGCAATGGAAGCATTAAGAAATAGGCTTAGTGAGGAGTCATCTTCCAATCACTGACAACTCACCATTCAAGCCTTTATCAGGAAAATTCCTTGAGATATTATGCTATCTCACCATAGGCCTAAAATCATGTAGTGAAAGCTGCAAAACTGTCAACCAAAATAAAGTTATCTACGATGCCAGGCACACACTACAATTATGAAAAGTGGAGCAATACACCAGTGGTCGCTAATTCAATGTAGAGGAAGTTGGGTGTAAAAGGCAAATGTATGGCGCACTTGTATATAGGAAGTGCAGGAATGTGAACCAGGCTTTCTCTTTGACAGCAATTTTAGCATTCCGAAGTAGCAAAGGGATGAACAATGGTATCTTATATCTTTGCTCATCTAAGTTGATGGCTTAACTTATTTTTTTCATTCTGGCAATAGCTAGATTATTTTTCCCACATTCCAGTAACCATCAGTTGTCTTAGAGGCTGAGTAAAGTAAGCTGCTTATTTTCTAAAAATATGGGAAACATTAAACATAACTCATTCATGAAGTATAAAATGGAAATCAAAATAATGTGGCGGGAAAAAATACCACGTTAAAGACTGACTTTGTATTCAAATCCCTCCAACAAGTTCCTTCCCACCTCTGAAATTTCCTGTCATTTTTGCCATCTTTCCTAGAAAAAGTATCCACTTAAATACATGCTAGGGATTGAGTGGAACAGAAGAAGCAAGCATCTCCTAAGAGTCACCTGCCACAATAATTTTCCCTCACAGCAGTCCATCCACTTCAAGAAAATGTATCCTTCCTGTCACTGATGATTCAGAGGGATATCTGGAAGCTTATAATCAGGAGGCTAAATATTAATTTTTATGACTCCTTTAAAAATAATGTTTATTGATACTAAAGGTGTATAGGAGAAAATAAGCAGGTTTATATCAACTTTACATGCATTTGGTTGATGTATCATACTCTGAATGTGTGTAGAAGTTGCTACACAATTGGCTGTTCTAAATATTCTTCATAAAGATCCTTTAACATTATTTTTTGGAAAGTATCTGAAATCTTTATCTAATATGTATTAAATAAAGATGAAGCAAAGCTTTACAGACCAATGAAATTGATATGACTTTGTATTCAAAGTGGGAATCAATGATGTACTTTAATAATAAAGCAAATAAAATTATCCTGTACTCCTTGTAAATACTTGGTATGACTTCCTCTCTGGGACACATTTATTTCAAGTGCTCTTCCAAATCATGAAAGGATGCATAGAAATTGACCAACAGTCCCTCAATATAAACACTTCAAAGCAAAGCTCTGTTACTGGAGGAGGAGCAAACATACACCAGCGCAGTTAATCGCATTAACTATGAGCACAGGGATGCACTGTTGCTGTGCTCAATTTTGAATAACTCTCTGCCTTTGTTTATCCACTGGACCAGATAATGAATCAAATTCCCCAATTCGAGTTACCAGAACAAGGATGAATTGATGTTTTTCACACTGTGGAAAATTTAATTAGAAGAGAAATGTACCTCATTCCCTGTAATTACGCATCCATTAGCTAGCTGCTGTATTAAGACTATGGTACAGTAACAATAGTGATTGAAAAGTCAACTTAGCAAATACCAGACCAACATCTTTTTATTCTCGAACATATGATGGAGGAAGAACATGACGACATCATACAAATATCTAACAGATCACTCCACTTTACCCTTCAGTTTTCTCTTTTAAAGGGCAAGACTAATGTTTTGAGCAATCGGCCTTTCGCTACCAGGACTACCATAAAATGTCTTGAACTTTTTAATCTTAACAGTGGGAAAAGAAAGTGGAAAGCTCTTTACAGGTCCCTGGGAGCTATAATATTATAACTCTGCAGAGTTATAATAAATCCTAGTCAAATGGCATTCTTACACAGAGCCATTCATCTCTAGCAGATGTCAATCAAAACCTAAGGAAGCCATCTGTGCCTGAAGCGCTAGCAAAGCTGAACACTTCCATAGAATAGGACTTCCCATATTGAGCCCCAGACACCAATACTTCTTTGGAAAGGGGGACCCTTTAAACATGGTTTGTCTACATGGCCAGCCAATGTTTTTGTTTGGTTTTGGTTTTTACGTTGTTGAAGCCATTAGTTCTAATTCAGGATGGAAGGAAGGAACGGAGGGAGAAAGGCAGAGACGGAGGGAGGAAGAAAGGAAGGAAGGAAATTTAAAGCTAACTTCTGAAGTTTTACTTGGTAAAGTTGTGCGGCAAAATTCCTAAAGAGCCGCTAGAGGGCAGTGGTTACCAGAAACACTAGGAAAATTAAAGACTATAGACCTTCATAGAAACGAATGGGACAGTGCGAAGAGAAAAAAGAAAAGCCAAAGAATAGAAAGAAGAGCAAGGGAGAAAAACTGGGCAGCTTGACTGAAGTCTGGGGCTTTTGTTTGCAAAAAGCAGCACAGGGCTGTAACTAAGTCTTAATTTCAAATGTGTTTCACTACACTACATCACCTTAGGGACCTGTCCGGAGGAACGCTGAAGTCAGCTAAGGCGACAAAGTCACTGCTGTGAGGGTGGTGTGTGTGTGTGTGTGTGTGTGTGTGTGTGTGTGTGT
>LOEQ01003610.1:112041-122661 GCA_001685075.1 Bramus lutescens | reverse complement strand
CCATGTGATGTGTCTGAGACATGTTCCTAGTAACCCTTAAACCATGTGATGTATGTCTCAGACATGTTCCTAGTAACCCTTAAACCCATGTGATGTATGTCTCAGACATGTTCCTAGTAACCCTAAAACCCATGTGATGTGTCTGAGACATGTTCCTAGTAACCCTTAAACCCATGTGCTGTATGTCTCAGACATGTTCCTAGTAACCCTTAAACCCATGTGATGTGTGTCTGAAAAAATAACCTCAGGTCTAGAGCTAGGAAGGAGTGGAGTCAAAGTGCTTGTTAACCAGACACACAAGGACCTGAGTTTGGATCCTCATCACTCGACATAAAAGGACAAGTATGGACCAGGCCTGGTGTGCACACATTTAATCTTAGTGCTTGGGATGCAGAAGGAGGCAGATCTCAGTGAATTTGAGGCCAGCCTGGTCTGTCTGTGTAGCAAGTTTCAAGGCAACCAGGTACTGACTTCTAATCCAGAGTTTGGAGGTGGAAATGGGGGTTCTTGGGAGTTTCTGGTTTGGCATTCAAGCTGAATCAGTGTACTGATTGCAGGTTTGATGAGGAACTGTCTCAAAAAATGCATTGGGTAGGAGACAAGAGATGTCTCAGCAGTTAAGATCACTGGCTACTCTTCTGGAGGATCCAAATCAGATCAGACACCCACTTAGCTCACAGTGCACGTACATACACATGCTGGTGAAACACTCATACACATAAAATGAGTATGCTGAAACCTTTTAAAACAGGAAAGGGTTGGTAAGATGACTCAGTGGGGAAGTGCTTACTATGCAGACCTGATGACCTGAGTCTGTGTGGACCAGACCCAGAAGGATGAAGTATCCAATCCTAGCACATTTACTGGAAATGACGGGCAAGTACATTCTCCCCAAGTGCACAGGACAGCTAGCCTGCTGTATCCAGTGGTCCTGCAAACAGACTGTCCTCTGACCTCCACACAGATCACACAGATGCTGTGGCCGCACACACACACACACACACACGCACACTTGCACTAATCTAATGTGGAGAGCAATTGAGGAAGACATCCAGTATTGACCAGTGACCTCAACACATGTAGCTGCACACATGTGAACATATAACAAAAATGTAGCCTCTGCACAAGTGATGAATTGTAGAAATCCAGTATTAATTTTTAAAGATTATGGCTTGGGGGTTTCTTGAAATATCTGTGTTGGAACGTGTAGGAGTTAGCTCAATTTAGGAAAAATCAAGGCTAGCTAAAAGGTAAACAATTATATATTTATTTATTATAAGGGAAAGAAATCACAAAACAGGAACAAAAGTCCAAGCTCAGCTGTGCTGTGAGGGAACTAGAGAGGGCCCCTGAGCCATGCGCCCGTTTTTCTCCTGGTCCCAGAAAGCTACACCCTAACTAGGTTTTATCTCTTGAAGATAATTGGTTAACAAAGCTTCCCCATCACCTCCCCCTTTTGTCTAAACAAGAGTGATACAAACCCAATACAAAAGTATATACAGGGGGCTGGAGAGATGTCTCAGTGGTTAAGAGCATTGCCTGCTCTTCCAAAGGTCCTGAGTTCAATTCCCAGCAACCACATGGAGACTCACAACCATCTGTAATGAGATCTGGTGCCCTCTTCTGGCCTTCAGGCATACACACAGATACTGTATATATAATATTTTTTAAGAAAACTATATACAATAGTAACAGATGTCAAGTATAAAATTACAAACAACATGAACAATATTAAGCAAGGAACAGATGTATTTTAATAAACATTCTATCCCAAAGAGTCTGAGTCTTGCATCGGAAGGAGGCATGGCTAAACCATAATCTACAACCCCATTAAAGGCCTGAGAAGGGAGATAATATTACTGGAGTTGAGCAGAATGTGAGAGGCCATTCTTCTGGCAACAGAGAAGGCAGAGAAATTCCAGATTGTAGAGGGCCTATAGGTTGAATAACCTTGTTGATTCCTCAAACCATTTCAGAAATGAAATGAAAGCTCACACAGATTACAACATAGAACTTTATTCAGAAGCAGAGCAGGGGCCGGAGAGATGGCTCAGTGATTAGGGACACTGTCTGCTTTTGCTGAAGACCCAGGTTCAATTCTTAGCACCCATACAGCAACTCACAAGTGTAAGTCTAGTTCTAGGGGATCTGATGCCCTTCTGGTTTCCTCAGGCATCAGGCGCACACAGACATGCAGGCAGACAAAACATCCAGTGACATAAAAAGTTAAATTTTTAAGCAAAGCAATAAATAGCAAAGATCAGAACTATGCCACTACAGCAGGTCACATGAGCAGGAAAGAACTTGGGGCACAGTTATTGCTTGGGGTTTCTTTTATGGGACGGAAGGAAGGAAGGGAGGGAGGGAGGGCTGGTTATTAGGGGGTTGTTGGGTGTTTCTCAATTTTGATTGGTAGATTAGGTAATACAATCATTTCCTGCTGCACATGCCCCTTCCCAGGATGCATCTGATTTTAATCATGAGCACACCCAAGTATGCATAGCATAAGATGGTAAATAAGGAATTCTCCCCAATAGTGCTCTTGAGGGTGTAGTTTCTCTTTATGGTGTGCATATCCAAAACCGGTTCAGGCCGGATGGGTTTCCCAACATCAGTACTCAGATATAAATGGGTGTGCTTGAATGCACTTTGTGTATCGTTGAGTAAAATCTGTTAGATGGTTGTCAAGAGGAGAAGACACTCAGAGTCAAGTGGCAGATGAGGAACCCCAGGTCTCCTTGGTGCAGCGTACTTGGGTGAAGGAGCTGTCTCTGGGCAGTGGGTGCCCAGTGCTCTCTATCAGGGAATAGGAAGGAGGCGCTTCACATCCCAGACTATAGAGTCTAAGCCATTCCTAGAGCTCAGCTTAGAGGCTGCTGCTCTAAGCTGCCAAACCTGCTGGAACTTCTCATCTAAATCCCCCTTGGCTTCAACTGCTCGAGTGTGAGCCTTGTTATGATCAAACCCTGACCTGTGCATCTCTTCTAAGAAGTACTGCAAACAATTTTCTGGCCATTGCCTAAGTAATAGATGAATAAGCAATACATAAATCCAACTAGCGTTTCCTGAGTTCATCAGATACTCTAAGAAGCCAGGTTTGGGTGTACATCTCTAACCTCAGTTCTTGGCAGAAAGAGATAAGAAGATAAGTATTAAAAAAAAAGAAGAAAGGCAGGGGCTGGAACTCGGGCTGCTCTTGCAAAGAACCCAAGTTTGGTGCCTGGCGCTCACGTTAGACGGCTCACAACCCCTGTGAGTCCAGCTCTAGGGACACTATCAGGCACTTCATTGCAATTTTTTCTTTTAAAACTTACTTCTTTGCTCTTTGGGGCCCAACCACCCAGCCCCCAAATACACAGAGGCTTATTCTTACTTATGAATGCCCGGCCTTAGCTTGGCTTGTTTCTAGCAAGCTTTTCTAACTTAAATTATCCTGTCTACCTTAGGTCTATGGGCTTTTACCTTTCCATATTCTGTATACTTTTTTTTTTACTTTTTAAAAAATATTTATTTAACTTTATTTTATGTGCATTTGGTATGAAGGTGTCCGATTCCATTGGGCCTCATGAGGCCCAGTATAACTTCCTAAGCCTAACTTTAGTTTGGAGTGACTCAGCCCAGTCTATTCTTCCTTCTGCATACGTGTTGGCCGTTCAGCTCTTTATTAGACCATCAGGTGTTTTAGGCAGGCAAAGTAGCACAGCTTCATGGAGTTACACAAATACAACACAAAAGTCTGCAACACATCTTTGCCTCCTTACACAGCAGAAAGGAATTCTACTTGCTGGTTGTATGTTAACTTGCCACAAGCTACAGTCATCAGAGGAAGGAGCCTCCGCTGAGGAAATGCCTTAGTGAGATCAGCTGTAAAGCATTTTTCTCAATTAGTAATCAATGGATGGTGCCCTCCCTGGGCTGCTGGTCCAGGTATATAAGAAAGCAGGCTGAGCAAACCATGTGAAGCAAGCCAGTAGTCAGCTCCCCTCTGTGGCCTCTGCATCAGCTCCTGCCTCCAGGATCCTGCCCTGCTTGAGTTCCTGCCCTGACTTCCTTTGGTGGTGAACAGCAATCTTTAGGTGTAAGCTGAATAAACCCTTTCCTCCCCAACTTGCTTTTTGGTCATGGTGTTTCATTGCAGCAATAGAAACCCTAAGACAGAAATGTAATACATCTTCAACTAATATTCTACAACTCTTCATTCATTTACACACATACACACGCACGCACACAAAAATAGGGTCTGAAGACATAGATGGCTGAGTAGTTAAGAGCGTTTGTTGCTTTTGCAGAGAATTCAGGTTCTGTCCCAGCACCCACATGGTGGCTCATAAACCTCTGTAACTCCAGTTCCAGGAGAGCTGATTCTGACTTCGTGTACATATACACATGCAGGCAAAACACTCATACAAGCAAAATAAAAATATATCCATCTCGAAATATAGTAAAAATAAAAATGTTTTATAGATAACAGCCACCAAGTGCCACTTTATCCGGAGAACTCAGGCACTGATTGACACTCTCATCATGGGTTTCCTGTGCCAGAAGCTAGATGAACACAGCTCTGTGCAGCACCAGAACTCACTGGACAGCAGAAAGTTCACGAGGTGCAGCAGTTTCCATGGCTGCAACTTGCTTCTCCAATTTCATTGGAAACCCTTGCTAAAGTAAACATGGTTCTTCCCTTCCTTCCTTCCTTCCTTCCTTCCTTCCTTCCTTTCTGTTTTAATTACATGTATTTATTTTGGGGGTGGAGCCACATGCCCATAGAGGCCAGAGAACAGTTTACAGGAGTAGTTATCTCCTTAGACGATCAGGCTTGGTGGCAAAACCCTTTCATCTGCTGAGCCATCTCACAAGCCAGGCCACAGACCCTTCAGCTCAGTCTGACCATATTAACTCTCTGGTCACACATTACACATCAGGGACTATATACTGCATCCATGCATTACAGATCAGCAACTGTATCTACACTGCATCCACACGTTACAGATCAGCGATTGTATCTATACATATATCCGTGCATTACAGATCAGTGACTGTATCTATACTTATATCCACACATTACAAATCAGCGACTGTACCTATACATATATCCATGCAGTACAGATCAGCGACTGTATCTATACATATATCTGTGCACTACAGATCAGCGACTGTACCTATACATATATCCACACATTACAAATCAGCGACTGTACCTATACATATATCCATGCAGTACAGATCAGTGACTGTATCTATACATATATCCGTGCATTACAGATCAGCAACTATACATACATCCATACCATATATGTAGGTTATAATGTGTCTACAAAGACTCATGGAGTTCCAAGAGGGAAGTCGAAGCTGAGAAACCTACAGAGATGCACGATTCGCTGTGTGGACAGGTCAGTAGCCGGAACAGAACCAAGCGGCAGCAAGTAAGCTGCTGCTTCAGGGAGTCTCAGGCCGCTCCAGATCTGCACAGGGGCAGAGCCGAGTCCAGTTGCAGAGGCAAAGAGCCAGCACCATGTGCTGGGTTGTGGGTGGATGGGTGGACAAACCGGGACAAACAGGTGGCAGCTGAGTGGACACATCAAGGCAGGGATGAAGCCAAGTTGAAGCGCCAGAGAGAGTTAGGAGTTCTCAGCTCATGAGTCCCGGATACACATTGTGTGTGTGTGTGTACATGTGCGCACAGCAAGGTGTGCATATAGAGATCCAAGGGCAACATGAAAGAACCAACCTTCTTCTTCCATCGAGAAAGCCCCAGTGATGTGATTCATTTCATCACATGCACGGCCCAAGTTCCTTCAGCTGCTGAGCCGTCTCGCTGGCGCGTTGGACAACTATCATCTTTACGCGGCTCAGGAAAAGGAGCCGCACCCTTTCCTTGCTCTGCTGTTCCTGCTAAGTCCTTGGGTCTGGTTTATCTGGAGGAACCTAATTGCATCCACATACCCTCACTGTCCTTGACACACGCATATGGAGACCCCTTCTGCTCCCAGGAATGAGGCTGTTCCACCCGGGTGTGCCAGACAGATGGTTTCTGCTCACTTACCCACCAGGTGCAAGACATCCAGAAACACGAGTGCTACACAACATGGCATACTTTAGGGCAGGACACGGTCTGACTGCAACCATTCTTATTATCTGAACCTATTAAGAAAGAGGCATAGGAGTGCTTTTCTTTTCAGACATTTAAAAATAATTCCATACTTATTAAGACAATTGCATCATGTAATATTTTAAATATTGTCTTTTTCTTTCTTCCTTTTTTGATTTTTGAGACAGGGTTTCTCTGTGTAGCCCTGGCTGTCCTGGAACTCGCTGTGTAGACCAGGTTGGCCTTGAACTCAGAGATCCACCTGCCTCTGCCTCCAAAGTACAGGGATCAAAGGGGTGCGCCGCCACTCCCAGGTTAGCAGGTCTTTCTGTTCAGCGTTTAACACATAAATGTTCAAAAATACACACGCTGAGTCATACAGCAACCCATGGTCTATGATTAGCGACTGCTGCATCTGCCTTGTTACCTGTCTAAACACTTAGGTTCCCTTCGTCCTTTAGCCCAGGTGTTGGCAGGAGGGGGGTGGCAGTTCAAAGCTGCAACCCTGCAAGTTCAGGAAGTGTTGGGCCACTGGAGGGCGTCCAAAGGCCACTAAATGTGCTAGGAAGTCGCTGGTGTGAGGAAGTCGCTGGTGTGAGGAAGTCGCTGGTGTGAGGAAGTAGCTGGAGGTGAGGAAGTCGCTGGAGGTGAGGACACCCGGGGAAAAGGAGCTGTCTGGAGTGTCCCCAAGAGTAACAGTGTGTCAGAGACCCACTGTTATGCTGGCTCTTGATCTCCCGCCTCCCTGGTCCCTGAGAAGTCATCCACGCTGGACGTTCTACAAGACGACAGGCTGGGTAGAACTCCCACGATTGTGGAGAGGTTGGACCGTTACAGAACCAGAGTCAGGGGTCTCAGGCTTTTCAGCCACTTACTGCCCATTCTGTGTATGACCTCCGTGTGAACTTCCACTGGACCAGAAGCTGAGTGTCACCTGATAGCGGCTCCGGGGAATAGCAGGGGTCACCTTGTTATTACGACCCACTGGATGCTCCCATCCGCGAGCTTGAAAATGTTTTAATATATGACTTCTTTTGTTGTTACTATAAAATTAAAAAATTGCTACTTTGTTGAAACATGGAATTTGGGGGCTGGAGAAGAAGATCCTGGTTGGGAGTGGTCTGCTCTTGCAGAGGACCCGACCCAAGTTCTGAGCACCTACACAGTGATTCCCAGTCACCCCTAACTCCAGTTCCAGGGACCTGTGTCTCTTTTCATAGCAGGGATTGTGTGCGTGTGGTACACATGTATGTACAGGCAGGCACACAGACACAAAAAAGAAGTAAATGTTTTTTTAAAACATGGGACTTGAGGTAACCTGAATTTGTCTCCATATTTTACTTTAGAGTGAACTCTTTTTCCTCCTTTTAGAAGTGAGAACTGTCTTTCACACGGACACCCTCACTTCCTCTTGTTTTTCTAACAGTTATTTAATTACAGAAGAGAACCCACATCACTGACATCGAATGATTCTTGCTATCACAAATTCTAATCTAATGATTTGAATCAGAAAGCTTCATTAACTCGGGGTGTTATATTCATGGAAACTAGCTCTTAATATACACTAACTGTTGGGTGTTGTATGAGATGGGCCTTGGGGCAGTCTGTTCTGCCAAAAGTAAGGCTAGCACCCCCATGCGTAAATGCTCCATTCTGAGCCGTATGTACAGCACCAATGTTTGTTGATTTGCCCGCTGCTTTCTGTTAACACAAGGACCAGTTCATCGCTGTCCTCGGCACTCACACAGAGCGCTGTCCAGCACACCAGCTCAGGACGACCTTACCTAAGTACTGGGAGAATAAAGAGAATAAGGAGAACCACCATGCATGCAATGTTCTGTGACGGAGAGAGGACTCCAGAGGGATGGCTCAGAGGTTACGAACTCTATCTGCCTTTCAGAGGTCCCGAGTTCAGTTCCCGGAGAATATGGTGACTCACAATCATCTATAATGGGATCTGATGCCCAGGGCACGTGTGCATGAAGAGAGAACACTCATGTACATAAAATACTTTAACAACCCACAAATGTGTGCCCCAAGGCCCAGCTTTTAAATAAAAGTTTGCTTATTTTTATTTTATGTGAATTAGTGTTTTGCCTATATATATGTATGTACACACACACTACACGTGCACCTGGTACCTAGGGGGCCTCCTGGGACTGGAGTTATAGACATTTCTGAGCCATTATATGAGTGTCCTCTGCAAGAGCAGTTAAGCATTTTGAGCGGCTCAGTCAGACTCATTAGGAGAGTTTTTGTAGGTTTGTTTTAATCTCCAGAGGAGAATGTAATATCATTTTTCATATTGTAATTTCAAATTCATTTGTTCCCCTATTACATATCATCATGACAGCCTGTCCAGGTGGAGACCCTGAGACAGAGGAGAAATTCTTTCTTTGTTGACATTGAGACAGGATCTCACTATGTAGCCCCGGCTGGCTTGGAACTTTGTGTAGACCAGGCTGGCCTCGAGCTCAAGGAGATCGGCCCGTTTCTGCCCCACCCCTACCCCTGAGCACTGAGATTCAACACTTGTGACATTTCTTAGTTAGGGTTTTTATTGCTATGATAAACACCATGACCATAAACAATTTAGGGAGAGATGTTTATTTCAGCTTACAGTTCCATAACACAGTCCATCGCCAAGGGGAGGCAGGGCCTGATGCAGAGGCCATGGAAAGGCTGTGAACTGACTTGCGTCCTCCTGATTACTCAGTTCCCCTTTACACCACACAGGACCACATGTACAGGCAGGACTCACAATGGACTGGCCCTGACATTACACAAGATAACACCTCACAGATTGCCCACAAGTCAATCTTATGAAGACATTTAAGATTCCCTCTTCCCAGACTTGTCTAGATTTGTGTCAAGCTGGCAAAAACCAGCAACCATATTGATGGGGAACCTCCTTCCGACAATGGCCTTGGCGAGGCCAGACTGGATGCTGGATTCTGTTCCTGTTCCCCATTCACGCAGAGAGCTGTGATGTGAATTCCCCTTACTTAAAGAAGCCCTTTATTTTACTCAGTTCTAAGCCAGGGTGGTATGAATATTTATTCACCTTCCTCTTCACCACATGGCGCACAACAAGAGACTTTAACTGTAAATCGTGTTTGATTTGATTTTTGAAGTAGACTTTTGGGTTTCCCAATGTAGTTCAGTAGTATGGCCATGATACACAAGGCCCTGGGTTCAACCCCAACCCCAGAAGAAAGGAAGCAAAAGTACCAGAGAAGGAGCATGAAATGGGACAATGTGAGTAGATCTCTGTCCTCATGTTACACCATCAGCGTTTTGCCTTCTTTTGCTTTGTTTTGTGTGTTACTGGGGATTCTACCCAGGGCCTTGGGCAAACACCTCATCACTGGTCATCTGTTCCTAGTCATACTGATATATCTTTATTTATTGTGTACATATATATATATATGTATGTATGTACATATATACATACACACGTGTGGAGGTCAGAGGACCATTTATTTGCAGGAGTTGGTTCTTTCTTCTTGACATGTGGAGAACCAGACTGGAACTAAGGTGTGGTGCCAAGAGCCTTTACCCACTGAGGAATCTCACTGGTCCTTTCGCATTATGTATTCGGAGACAGGTCTCACACTCACTTTGTAGCCCAGGCAGGCCCTACACTCACCCTGGTAGCTGGGATCACAGGCCTGCACTATGAGCCTGGTGGAAATTCAGTTTTAAGACATAGGAAAGAAGTTCCAGAATTATGATGATGCTGGAGGTGTTGGTACATGATTTTAGCTTTTAATCTTGCATTCACAGAGCAGAGGCAGGCAGATTTCAGATTTCGAAGCCAGCATGATCTACATAGTGAGAGCCTGTCTCAAACAAAAGAGTAATTCTGCCATTAGGGTTATTAGTAAAGAATAGTCACAGTACTGTTATGTCTTAACTTTAAGATTTTTTAATGGGTGGGGGTGGGTGTATGTCATGTGTCTGCAGGTGTTCACGAAGGTCAAAAGCCTTCTGGAGGCCCTGGAGTTGGAATTACAGGTGGTTGTAAATCACCCAATATGGGTGCAGGGACCCAAACTCCAATCCTTTGGAAGAGCTGCGAGCATTCTCAACCATTGAACTGTCTCTCTAGACTCGAACTTAAGTTTCCATTTCAAGCCAGAACAGAAACTCAGTCAACACTTTCCTATGTTCATCTCTGAGGATTAGAGAAATTAGCTGTGAGCACTGTGAGGGTGATGGACCAAGTACTGACTATCACTTTAGTCTATCATGGATGGCTGGAAGAGCCAGCAGCCTTTGCCATCTTCTGCTGCCGTTCTTGTGTCTAAGTAGTGGAACCTGGTTTAAGCCGACACAACCAGCGGAAAATTCACTGGAAAACCATCAGCATATTTCCAGCAGGCTGGAAAACGATGCCAGTGCCTAGAAACCGGCAAATACCCAAAACTCGCCAGAGGGTAGGAACCTGAGCCATGGTCTGAGAAAGATGACTGACTGTGTGCCTGTTAGGACCCCCCCCAGCTTCTCTCTCCCTCCCCCCAGCTTCTCTA
>LOEQ01003610.1:44458-56047 GCA_001685075.1 Bramus lutescens | reverse complement strand
AAAAAAAAAAGACCAGCAGCCTTGTCAAGAAACTACTAAACAAATATTTTGATTGGTTTGTGTGTGTGTGTTTTTATGACATTTGTATTTTATTATAACCAATTTAAGGGTGCATTTGACTTTTTGGCGGGGGTGGGTTTAAGTTGCATATGAATGTGTTTAAGAGGGGAACTTTTTTCCTCCAATCTAATTTTAGCCTTTGTTAATACATGGTAAAGATTCTTATAAGGAGAATTAGAATTTTTTTGCCTTAATCATCAGTCTGTTTCATTTGTTGACTCTCAGGTAAGCTTTTTTTTTGAGATTAATATAATTACATTATTTACTTTTTCTGTTTTACCTCACCCACATATAATAGTTTTAGTACATATTTGAAGATACGTTTTGAGAATAAATACTTTGTGCTATTATTTGTTTCTAGTGTACGTTGCCGTGGGGAACACTCTCTAGTCTAAAGCTAGAGAGTCGGAAAGATAGCGATGACGGCCCCATCATGTGGGTGCGTCCTGGAGAGCAGATGATCCCTGTGGCGGACATGCCAAAGTCGCCCTTCAAGAGGAAAAGGTGAGGAGATCAGCAGTGTGTTAACATACCTGATCATACAACATCCAAGAGCAATGAAACATGGGAAGGAGGTGAATGAGAATAAATTACAGCGAGGAGTATATAGTTGGTCGTTTTTACTCTTTGGACTCTTTACACTTTACTTTTGGGGGCCTGCCACCCAGCTCCCAAATAAACCACACGGAGGTACCCAGCCTTAGCTTGGCTTGTTTCTTGCCAGCTTTTCTTAAATTATCTCATCTACCCTTTGCCTCTGGGTTTTTTCCTTTTCTAGTTCTGTGTACCTTTCTTTCCTTTCTTTCCGTGTCTGGCTGTGTGGGTGGCCCCTGGAGTCTCTCCTCCTCTCCTGTGTATTCTCTCTGCCGGTCAACCTTGCCTGTGCTTCCTCCTGCCTTGCATGAGGGCAGGGGCAGGGGATGATGAGCCCCAACTCGTGGCTGTTGACAGCTTCTGTGTCACAGTGGAAGTGCATGGGCAGCACAGACGTGGTGGGATAGATCTAGGAGGAGTTACAGAATAGGAGCTGGGTAGGTGCATGTGGGCTGTTATCCAAGAATTATTAAAAATTTAGGCCAGGCGGTGGCGGCGCACGCCTTTAGTTCCAGCACTCAGGAGGCAGGGACAGGCAGATCTCTGTGAGTTTGAGGTCAGCCTGGTCTATAAAAGCTAGTTCCAGGACAGGCTCCAAAGCAACAGAGAAGCCCTGTCTCAAAAAAACAAAACAAAACAACAAACAAACAAACCAAAAAAAGAGAGAATTATTAAAAATTTGTTTTATAAACTCTGCATGGAGCAAATGTTGGAAAGATATGCACTAAGTTAACTTTGTGGTCATAGAATTGGGGGTGCTAGGGGCAGTGTGGCTTCTTTTTCTGTAGATATCTAAAATGATTTTAACAATTCCATGGATTATCACAAACAACAAACAGGATTGGGAGAGATGACTCTCGTAGGAGACCCAGGTTCCATTCCCAGCACTCACATGGTGGCTCACAGCCATGCAGTGCCAGGGATCCCATGCCCTTTCTGACCTGTGAAGGCACCAGATACACACATGATGCGCTACATACACGCAGGCAAACGATTCATTTGCATAAAATAAGTGAATCTAAAACAAAACAGGATAAGACATCATGGAGTAAATGGTAGGTTTCCTGACCGCAGGGAGTTTTGGGCTTGTTATATGGTGTTTATTGCTTAATAAATAATGGAATCCAAGAGTTAATTTCTAAGTTGGTAACAATTATAAAATTGTGTTTTGTAGAACTTATTCTTTTCTCTTTTTTGAAAGATTACTTAAAAAATTTTAATTATGTGTTTTTGTTTGTCTGTGTGGGAATGTTTATATATGTGCAGATGCCTGTGGAGGTCACAGGTGTTACACGCTGCCCCCTGGGAGCTGGAGTTACAGTTAGTTCTGAGCCACCCAACATGGGCTCTCGAAACTCTCCATGGCCCTGGATGTCCTGGAACTCTCTGTGTAGACCAGGGTGGCCTCAGCCGAGTGTTTGTGCCCTTCCACCTTGCCTGTTTCAGGAACTGAGTAAAGAACTTAGAAATCTGTTGCCAGATAATACAGATACAAATTTCAGATGTGATTTAAAGGGTTCACCAGCCCCTCGAGCAATTTCTCTCTACTACAAGGTTCAGAGCCCCTGATATATGCGATGCTTTCATGGCCTGGAGCTGTCCAAATAACCACAGTACTGCATGCTGCTTGTGTATTGAGGGTTTGAGTGTGATGTCACTTGTCTGTTAACCTCCTGTGTTTCCGACACAGGTAGAACATTAATCACGAAGAGTCTGGTAAGACGCGTGCAGGGATGCAGGAGGAGCAGCAGGCAGTAGAGAGGGTAGCAGCTAGTGGACGACTCCTGGCAGGAAGGACCAGGAAGGACGACGAGGAGAGAGCAGCAGATGAGGGAGGGAGGGAGGGAGGCGCCTCCGCCGTCCCTGTGCGAGGACAAGTGGGTAGCAGGTTCTTAGTGCCCCTGAGCAGAAGAGGGGCAGGAGGCCAGGGGAAGATGAAGACGTTCTTTCCTCTCTAGTAAACCGTCTTGTGGACCCACTGCCTGTCATTGTCTTTGTTAGCTGGGCGGGGGGGAGGGGTGTCTTTTTTGCTAATTTATTTCTTGTCTTTCTTTGAAATTATCCTAAGAGTAGCACCTTCCTCTGTATTGTAGTCTCTTTAGTAGTCTCAATGCTTAGACAGCACCTGGCCTACGGCATGTGTCATGTGATTATTGAATTAATCTATTTAAAAATTCGTATGTTAGTCAGGCAGTGGTGGTGCACTTAGTCTCTGCACTCATGAGGCAGAGGAAGGTGGATTTCTGTGACTTAGAGGCCCACCTGTTTCACAGAGTGAATTCCAGGCTCTCCAGAGCTGTTTGTTACACAGAGAAACCCTGTCTCAAAATACCCAACCCTTCCTACCCCCCCAAAAAAAGAAAGGAAAAAACAAAGGTGTTACTTCTAGAAGTATGTGTATTGTTAAGTGCTCAGTCTCATACAAAGTAGCCCTGCTCTCCAGGGCTGCCACTTGTGGGAAAGGTATTTTCCAGAATTGACATGTCTTATTTTTTGTTTGTCTTTATTTATTTTAAGAATAAAACATCTTTTGTCTGAAATTGTGTGGTTATGAAATGCCTGGTAAGGAAACAAGCCTCAGTATTTAAATGCAAATCTCTTTTAATAAACAGGACTACCAATGAAATAAAAAACCTTCAGTATCTACCTCGAACCAGCGAGCCTCGGGAGATGCTGTTTGAAGACAGGACGAGGGCCCACGCTGACCACATAGGCCAAGGCTTTGAGCGACAGACCACAGCTGCCGTGGGAGTGCTGAAGGCTGTGCACTGTGGACAGCGGTACACAGAGCTGTTACCTAAGATTTATTCTGTGTGTCTGAATGTTTCACCTGAATCCCAGCATGCAGTGTCTGGTGGGGCAGAAGAGGACAGTTGGGGTTGTCACATGGGTGCTGGGAGTGGCTTGAGTCCTCTGGAGGAGCAGCCAGCGCTCTTAACTGCTCAGCTCCAGCCCCATATTGCTGTTTGTTGGCGATGGTTGTATTAAAACTTGAACCTGGGTTCTTCCATTTACTAAGTACTGTTATTATATTTTCTTTTACTGTTTCGAGAC
The DNA here is from genome assembly GCA_001685075.1 of Bramus lutescens. Lineage (NCBI taxonomy): Eukaryota > Metazoa > Chordata > Mammalia > Rodentia > Cricetidae > Bramus > Bramus lutescens. The sequence goes on along the minus strand of LOEQ01003610.1, from coordinate 52,339 downwards.
AGTGTATTACTGTGGAGCTGGCCTTACTATGACTGTCCTGGAATTCACTATGTACATCAAGCTAGCCTCAAACTCACAAAGATTCACTTGCCTCTTCCTCCCAAGTGCTGGAATTAAAAGTGTGTGCCATTTAAAACCTTTATTGGGCCATGAGATGGTGGTACACACCTTTAGTCCCAGCACTGGGGAGGCAGGGGCAGGATGCTCTCCGTGAATTCGAGGCCAGCCTGCTCTACAGAGAGGGTTCCAGGACAGCCAGGGCTTTGGAGAGAAACTTTTGTTTTGAAAAACAGAACAAAAGCTGGGCAGGTGTCGCACGGCTTTAGTCCCAGCACTCGGGAGGCAGAGGCAGGTGGATCTCTGTGAGTTCAGAGGCAGCCTAATCTACAAAGTGAGTACCAGGATAGGTTCCAAAGCTACAGAGAAATCCTGTCTCGAAAAAACAAAAAAGAAAAAAAAACAAAAACCCTGTATTGGAAATGTTCATAATTTCCTTTTGCTAGGGAAAATATTTTATTTTGCTCTTACATTTGGATAGCATAATTGAATTGAATATTTAAATTGCTAGACTCTAATTTGAGTGGAATAATTTCCTTTTTAAAATGACTAATGGGGAGAAATTCATGGTTAAAGGGAAACTAGATTTACCTAGAGCTTACTGTATGCTCATTTACTAATATCTTTGGTTTTTTTTCTTGTATTACCCATGGGAGTGCATTCATTATGTCGTGACCATGGTGTTTGTTAGTGTGTCTGAGACTCGGTCCTCTTACTCTGCTTCTTTGAGACAGGATCTCTTATTCGGCTGCTGAGTATGCAGGATAGCTGCCTGCAAACTTTCTGGGACTGGATTCTCATGTTTTCCACTCCCATTTTGCCATAAGAACTCTGGGATTATAGTGCTCAACTTGGCATGGTTGGGGCTCTGAACCCGGGTCCTCACATCTGCTTTAGTGCTTTGCCGTTTGAGCCATCTCTCCAGCCCATAATTATAACCATAAATTTGGGGTATAATTTACATTCAATAAAACATGTACCAATTTTAAGTCTGTTCCTTGTTTTGACTAATTTATTTAGCTACGTACTACAAAGACAGTCAAGTTGTAGAACATTTGTCTTGTAGTATTCTTGGTAGCTAGTTACTTCAGCCATTTCTTTACGTCAAATATCCATTCATTTGCTACTTTCTGTCCCTTGGTTAGTGTGCCAGCGACAGTGTCTGAGGAGCAGCGCAGAGAAGGGAGGCTGATTTTAACTTGCGGGAGTTTTAGAGGGCTAGACCATGGTTGCTAGACTTGGAGAGAGCAGTTGTGTTTTCTGTCCATACTTTAATTTTCTTCTGTGTTTTATTGTCTGTGAAGAGTCTGCACTCCAGGAACTGGCTGCCTCATTTCTGTATGTAGTATCATCCATGAGACTCTCTCATTGACCCTTAGGGATTTGACTGTGTTATGACTTAAATTTTTCTTTTTTTGAGATTGTATTTTTTGTTTGTTTGGTTGGTTTTTTGAGACAGGGTTTCTCTGTGGCTTTGGAGCCTGTCCTGGAGCCAGGCTGTAGCTCTTGTAGACCAGGCTGGCCTCAAACTCACAGAGATCTGCCTGTGTCTGCNATTAAAGGTGTGTGCCACCACCGCCCCGCTCAGATTGTATTTTAATTACAACCTTTTTCTCTTCCTTTTCCTCTTTCCAGACCCTCCCATATATCACTCCCTGTTCTCCTTCAAATTCATGGCCTTTTTATTTTTTATCAGTTGTTATTGTATCCATATATGTACTCGTATCTATGTATATAGCTCCATATCTTAAGTCCATATAATGGTTCTTTATGTATGTTGCCTGGGCTGAGCATTTGTCATTGGACAACCAATTAGCGTGCTTTTGTCCCCGAGGGCCTCCTCTCCCCCCCACCTTTCTACTTAGCAGCCTGCAGTTCTTTGTGTAGGGCTGAGGCCTCAAGGGCTTTCCCCATGTGACTTTGCACATTTTGGTGTCCTTTTTGGGCAGTCATGTTGGTGAGACTCTATGGGTGTAACTTATTAGGAGACAGAATCTCACAGCATAGCCCTGGTCATCTGGCTCTTAGAATTCTTCCACCCCCTCTCTACAGTGTTCCCTCAGCCTTAGCTATGGGAGTGTTTTGTAGATGTGTTAGCTGAGCTGGGGTTCCGTAACTCCGCACATTGATTGGTCATAGTTTCCATCAGTTGTCTGTCAGGCTAGACTGTCAGGATTTTCTGTGTGTACTGCGTTGATTGGAATTTCACTTCAGAAATTTATTTTGAGCATTTTCTGTGAAAATTTATTTTTATATTGAAGAATTTGGAAAATTTTCACAATTTATATAAGAAATGTAATGTCTCCAATGAAGAATGAGTATTTGTAATACACATTTCTTAATTTATTGTTACTAAGACCCATTAATATGCACTAGTAACTACAGCAATGAAATAAAAGCACAAGAGTCACTTAGGGGTTGTGTGCATCAGCATGGTTATAGTATCTTTCCCATCTCACACTAACTAGGCCCAAGCCTCCTTACTGTCCAGGAGCTTTTGAGATTGGGTGTGTGCAGGCAGACAGTTACTATCTTCTATGGAACAAGAAAGTATTTCTTCTTTCTCTCTTTTTTTGTAGAGTGTCACTGTGTAATCCAGGTTACGTGCACCAGCCACTTCTGCCCATACTTTTCATTATAAAATTCATGATATACTAAATGTACATATTTATGAGATACAGTGTGATATTTCAACACAGGTATACCCTATGTAACAGAGCAGAACATTGCTTTACCTGTTACTTCAACAACCACCACAGCATCCACCATTTTTGTGTGGTGAGAATGAAGTTCTTCTGCCTGCTTTGCAATATTCAATTAAATGTTAACCATAGTCACCTTCCTGTACTACAGAACATTTCCGGTTATTCTTCCCTAACTCTCTCTCTCCAGCCCGATAACTACCATTCTGTGCTTTGCCAAGACCCCTTTAACTTACACATAGAAATGAGAACACATAGTATATATCTTTGTGTTTGCTTCAGCTTCTTTTACACAGTATTTTATATTTTAACACTTAAAGAAGAATTGAACTGCATTAAAATGAGATATTTAGTTTTGATGGTTTGTATAATTTACGGATAATTCTGAGAGTGATACTGAAGTAAAGACAGTTGGTCTGTTTAGGTTGGAGCTCAACGGTTAAACTGATTTTAACAGATAAAGTGGTTTTATTTGTAAGAAGATTTTGGTGTTGATCATAGACTAGTTTTGTTTGAATTTATTAAGGACTTAACAGAATGAAACACTAATGGAAGGTTCCTTTATTATCACCCTCCTTTACAGACCTGATCAACCCCGAATAACCAAAGATGTAATCTGTTTTCATGCAGAAGATTTCTTAGAAGTAGTTCAACGAATGCAGTTAGATTTACATGAACCTCCACTGTCCCAGGTAAAACCAAAACTTAAGATAATCATCATTTTTCACTTAGATTTTGTTGTGCAAAAGTCTTACCTGTATTTTTTTTCCCAGTGTGTTCAGTGGGTTGATGATGCAAAACTTAATCAGTTGCGGAGAGAAGGCATTCGCTATGCCAGGATTCAGCTGTATGACAATGACATTTACTTCATTCCGAGGAATGTTGTTCATCAGTTCAAGACAGTTTCTGCTGTGTGCAGTTTGGCGTGGCATGTTCGACTCAAGTTATATCACGCAGAGGAGGACACTTGTCACAGTGCAGCCACTTATGAAACATGCATGTCATCAGGTCCTAAGTCATCCGTTCTCGAATCTCACACCGACAGCATCCTTTGTGCTGTGAACCAAACCTCATCAGACCCTGTGTTTTCAGACAAACTTCATTCTAAGTATGAATCACAGCAGATTAAACATGAACCTATTGCACCTACAAGAACCAAGGAAGACCCTTTGAGAGTTCATATAGCTGAAAAGACTAGAACCCCGAATAGCACAGAAGGCAAGACTGTTAAGACAAAGTTGGATCACGTTCAGTTTTCAGGTTTTCAGATTGATGTGGATTCTAAATTTGAAGACAGTAGCAAAGACTTCAAGGAAGAACTGTGTCCTGGAAGTCTCACTGATGTAGTTGATACGCGGCAACAGAGTTCTGTGCACTCAAATCAAGATAAAAATGATGATGACAATTTGTGCTAAATTTGTACATTGTGTTTAAAATGCCTTTTTAAAGATAATTTGTAATAATGATTCATGAAATCTGAAAGCAAGCCTAGGAACTGCTCTCGCTTGTTACAACATAGTTTATGTAGCTTCCAACATTCCGCAGTGCCTGTCGTAACTGAACCCCGCGCACTAGGGCCAGCTGCTCTGTCACCATTGCCAGCTACATCAAAGGAGTCTGGAGAAGTCACTGGAGTTTTAGGTTCAGAATGGAGCTGACAAAAATCGTATTAATATATTTTTTGTAATATGAGCCAGAATTCTCTTTTGACAATTTAAGGTTTTTCCATAGAGCTTATTTATATCAACTTTTTCTTTCAAGTGTGTCAGCACTGTAGTGTAAATAGCTTTTAAAAATCTTTTTAGTATGATTCATAATTGAAATGTGAGCCACTTAATAAAGGTTCATAATAATGAATGCTTTCTATTGAGTTTGCAGAAATAACCTGGCAATTCAGTTTGTTTGATATATGTCTCTGTTAATATATACATGTGAGGAAGGTAATGGAGGAAAAATGTATATGCTCAAATCTAGTAAATATTTAAATTTCCCATATTATACAAACCTTCCAAAAACCAGGATTCAGTTATGAAAGCATATACATATATATAATATATTGTGTTTGTGTGTGCGTGTACACACATGTGCATGTATTTTGGGATGTATATATGTATAATGTTTTGCACAATTTCTTAAATTGATGAATATATGAAAATTCTTATTGCTACTTCCTGGAATACATCTTAAAATATTTATGTTCAACAATAAGAAAATAATTAATAGAGAGTTAGAAGTTGGGAGAAACTAAGTATGTTGATGGTTTTTATTCCTTTAATTAATGAAGTTATGTTGCCAGATTCTTTAGTCCTAGTATAATCTTTTTCCGTGTAATAGAAAATTTTCTTACTAAAAGGCACCTGTATGTTTAATAACAGCTGAGTAAAAAACTGACATGCACAAAGTTGAATTATGAGCAATTAAAAGTCTTCTACATTTTTCCATGTTATAAAAACAAACTTAAATAGAGGCAATGATAGTGACTCAGCCGCCATATACAGATGTAACAGCTCTGTCAGCTCATCTTTGTCAGGACCTCTCCCCGGCCCGCCAGGCAAATGTCATGCGTAGCTCCTAAAGCTCTGGCTCGTCCACTATGCATGCGCCTATGTGGATGGATGGTCAGTGCCTGCGAGGTGAGTAAGGAAGTCTGCACCCGAGGCTCAGCTCGGCACAGTTTCAGTCTGGTCCACTTGGACGTGTGGGGATGGAAGGAGCTCTTGCATTGCAAACATTTTTCCTTGTGTCTTGACTGATGACGTTCAGCTGGCTTTCGGGAGACTGCTGTTTCCATTCAGTGGGTTCCATTTTCACCGCAGTTTTGGTAAGCCATCAAAGCCCATGCTTTGAGTATGTGGTGAGAAACTACTTACAAAAATGTTTCTCACCAGAACCGATGAGAATCAACGTTAGCAACAGTGGGAAGTCTTATCTTCTGACTTACTAAGAAGATGGACAATGAAATAGGACATCTTGGTGGCTTACAGGAACTCAGCTTGTAGTGCGGACATTTCATGGAGCAGAGGAGTTCAAAGTCATGACAGTGGAAATAAGGGTTTGTTTTATATGTAATTGGCTGTCTTTCACTGCACTTATTTAAGCCACTTTAAGCTGAATCTAGGGGTCTTCATCATCTTTCTGGGAAACAAATTCTTAATAAATGAGTGCTAAGACTAGGAAGGGATACTGTTAAGATCTGGTTTTTAAATTAGGGGTGATATCTTTGCCACAGTGTGTTTGTTCCCAGTCCCCTATAGTAGACACTCTGAGGTCATACTGCAAGGAAACACTGTTAGTTGATAGATGAGCCTTATGGTTTTACGTTAAAGGAGTGCATGTTTCTTACGTAGCCCACAGTCAGTTCCCGTAATGTAAAGCTTTAGTTGATTGTCAAATGCAGACATCTCTGAAGGTGAGGTATGAATAACCAACGGGCTCAAGAGTTCAAGATAAATAAAGCCTTACAGACTTGAATCATGCTTATGTACCTGGTCTTACGGGTTCCTTTTTAAAAATCCTCTTCAGATGCCATCTGAGAACTTGCTGAACTGAGAACTACCTTTGTTACACACAAATACCTATTTTAATACTGCATATTAATGGTTTTTTAGTTAGTATACTCTCTCCATGTGAAATAAGATTTTTTTAAATTTCCAATATCTTAGACCAGAACAATAAAGCAGTTAAGATGCAGTTTTAATAAGGTCCTATGCTATACAGAGTGATTGTTAATGTTATTAAATGATATATAGACCTTCACATAAAAACTTAGGTCTCTCTCTCTCTCACACACACACACACACACACACACATATTTTCCCCTTCTTTTCTCATTTTATTTATATCCTCTTAGCTAAGTCATATATATCCCATACTCAGGTTAGCTATCAAACGAATTAAACATTTTTGATATTTAGTTGCAAATTTATGTAAAGCCATATATTGATTATCTATGTTCCTTACGACAAGACTATTGACCTTAATGATCAGGTTGGTTTACACAGCACTGTGTATTGTATGTATGTGTGCATTTCTGTATAAACTTGATTGAAATAGGCGTGTTTCCGAAATGGGACGGGTAGGCAATTGAGGAAAATTTTTCTTAGGTTAAATGTTTTAAGAAATTTAGTTAATGTACTCAAAATAAGAATTTTTTTTTCTAAATTCAGTTCTATGGCAGGNTTTTTTTTTGTAAATACTAAATTAGCATTGTTTGGTAAACTTAGTTTGGGAGGGTGAAAGGGACAGTTTATTGATATGTAAAGCAATTATATACATTTAGGTACAGATTTGTTTTTGGCATTTGAGAGGCTATTTTCCTTGTCTTCCACCTTTCAATAAATAAGATTGATAACCACAATCTTCTTACCTTTGTTTTGTAATTATTTTCTTAAATTTAACATTTTAGTCTCAGACTCTTTCCAAGTTCCCGTTTCTGTCTTCAGATCATAAAATTCTGAAAGTGATTCTAATCTGAAAGCCTCCTTAATCTTCCTCAAGGCATTGTACCAGTAGAGAGAACACGAGGTCATTTTGGATCTTCAGTTAGGTGTGGGTTCTGGAGTGCACAGTCAGTCTCTCCTTGACCCGAATATCTCTATTTCAGGAAGAGGATGGGAGCATCATTCTTTTCAAGATATTTTTAGGTTAAGTGACATGGTGAACTTTATATTTGTTCGAGTAATAGGAAAAGCTTATTCTTCCTCTAGCCTGATAACTAGTTTGATATGTAAGCAACATTGAACTGGTTTTAAAACAGATTGCTTATTTAATGAGAACACGATGCTTAATCTGGCTCTGACAGCCTACTTCAGGGAGTGACTAGGATGGCAGTGGGGAGCCTTGCAGCTCTCTGGTTTGCTGGCTTGTCTACCTCCCCTTTGTTGAGTTCTTGCAGTACTCAGGTCAAACATACGTGAACCCCAGATTTACAGTCCCAGGTCTTAAGACATTCTTTCAGGCAGTAGCCTGGGCTGGCTTTGCAACCCAGGCAGGCCTTGAAGGCTTTCTGCCTTATTGTTTAGTTGTTGTAGATTGTTGTGTACTGCAGATGGAGATAAAGAATATTAAACATTGGGGCTGGAGAGATGGCTCAGAGGTTAAGAGCACTGGCTGCTCTTCCAGA
>LOEQ01003610.1:0-12243 GCA_001685075.1 Bramus lutescens | reverse complement strand
CTCTCTCTCTCTCTCTCTCTCTCTCTCTCTCATTTTGAGACAGGGTTTCTCTGTGTCCCTGGGTCTCCTGGAACTCACTCTGTAGACCAGGCTGGCTTCGAATGCACAGAGATCTACCTGCCTCTGCCTCCCGAGTGCTTGGATTAAAGGTGTGTGCCACCACTGCCCAGCCTAGTTAATGTTTCTGTTGGTGACAATAAGATCATATGTGCATTTAGGTCAAGCTTGGTTGATGCTTTCTTGTGGGTAAATAGGTAGCTAAACCACTTGAGTGGATCATACTCTATAGTTGAGTTTTCCAAGTATCACATCAACTGAAACACAAAATACTTAATTGTATATACTGTAACTGGATATTTGGAGGACTTTCTAGGCCTTTGACACAAAATGCAGCAAAGAATTGTAAGACTAGTCGGGTTTTTTTGAGAACATGCTGAAATTTAGAAACCCTGAAATAGAAAAGTTAACTCTGAAGGACCTGTACAGTGTTTTCTTGGCCCATCTGGAAGCCCTACAGAGTAATAATAGAATTGCAGCTGTCGGGATGGAAAGATGGCTCAGCAGTTAAGAACTTTTTTCGGGGAACCTGAATGCACTTCCCAGCACTACGTGGCAGCTCACAGCTGTCTGTAACTCCAGTTCCAGGGTTCCAAAGTCCTCTCCTGGACTGTATACATGTAGTGTGATGATCTGCTCTTTGGAGTTTTTGAGGGATCCACTACCCAGCTCCCACACAAATAATTCGTTGTTAAAATCGCCTGGCCTTAGCTTGGCTTGTTTCTTGGCAGCTTTTCTTAAATTATCCTGTTTACCTTTTGCCTCTGGGCTTTTTCCTTCTCTATATCTTCCACTCTTACTCCAAGGGTGGCTGGGTGGCTGCCCCTGACAGCCTTCTCCCCTTGCTCGTCCTCTTCCTTTTTTCTCCCTCTGTTTATAACTCTGTCTGCCAGCCCCGCCTATCCTTGCTCCTGCCTTGCCCTTGGCCATTCCGCTCTTTATTAGGTGTTTTAGACCAGCAGAGTCACAGCTTCAGAATCAAACAAATGCAGTATAAACAAAAGCAACACATCTTTCCATCAGTAAACAGATGTTCCACAGTTACACAAAAGCACCACACCTTACACTCCCAACACGTGGTGCGTGTCTAAGCAGGGTTTCTGTGCTGTGAAGACATCGTGACAATGGCCACTCTTATAAGGAAACATTTAACTGAGGGCTCCCTTACTGTTCAAGAGGTTCCGTCCATTACCATGGCAGGGAGTGTGGCAACAGGTAAACTGATGTGGTCCTGGAGAAATCGCTGAGAGTCCTACATCCTGTAGGCAACAGGAAGTCAGCTGAGACACTGCACTGTATCCTGGGCGTAGGAAACCTCAAAACCCGTCCCACAGTGACACACTTCCTCCAACAAGGTCACACCTACTTCCTTATAGTGCCACTCTCTATGCGATTATGGGGCCAGTTACATTCAGACTACCACAGTGTACATGCAGACAGAATACTCCTATACACTGAATGAATAAATAAGTAAAGAAAAATTGAAAAGGTCTGAATATTTTGTTAGTCCCTCTCCCAACCCTAGACAGGGTTTCGACTGTCTCATAGACCAGGATGGCCTCAACTCACAGAGATCCACCTGTGTGTGGGGTGTTGGAATTAAAGGAGTGTGCCACAATGCTGTCTTAGATTTCTTAATAACACAAGGTGTTTTTGTTAATCTAAGATCATACTTGCCTGTGATTTTCTCTTAGAACGGGTGTTATTTTCTACTTTCCATTGGTTCCATTCCAGAAATTAAAAATTAAACATTTCTTTTATGAACTGTCAAAATAGAGAATGGATAGCTGTTTTTTTATTTCATTTTTCTATTCCAAAATTGGAGCAGTTTTTAGCAGTGTACTTTCTACAACATTTCTATGTAGTATCTTCATTCTGGATGAAAACATACAAACATTGAAGCTGAACATGTGAGGGGGGGCATGAGTCAAATAATCCAAGCTGACTCCGGAAGGAGTGTTCTAAGGTTTTCCTTTATTAAAGGGACAGGGGTCCGACCTCAAGGTGTAGAGTGTGGGAAGAAGAGAGTGAGCCAGCGGTTTTCTCTGCACCCCCAAAAGTCCCAGCCTGGTCCAGCTTCCCAAAGGCCCTTGGCTGATGGAGGTTCCCATGGAAACGTTAATGAAATTGTAACAGCTTCTAGACCACACCAGTGAATTAATTCCATTATGCTCACACCTTATTCCTTCTCTCAAAGTGCATTTCATTTCTTTCCCCAGCCTCAGAACCAATGTGAAGAAAAGTGTTTGACCCTTAGTATTTGGTAGTCTTTTCAGAGGTAACTGTTAGACGTAGCATGCAGGAGAGGAGTTAGACTAGGCTTGGGAGGTTTAGTTCAAGTCATTTTATTGAACCTTTTAGGTATGCAGATTATCCTGTTTTGGTTGGTTAAGTTATATGTCAGTAAATCAGCCTAGTTATTATATTTTATATCTTTTAATGTTAAAAGGTGTGTGCTTGTGTGCACCTTGGGGAGCTCTGTGAGTCGGTTTCGGGTCTTGTCCACATTCATCTGTGATGTGCTTTGGTTGGTAACTTCTAAATTTCTTCATAAACCTTTGTGTTTCATATAGTCAAAGAGCTGGTATGGTAGTGGTCCTAAACCTTGACTCCACTGGGGGTCAAACTACCCTTTCACAGGGTCACATATCAGACATTACGTTACGATTCGTAACAGTAACAAAATTACAGTTATGAAGCAGCAAGAAAATAATTTTACGGTTGGAGGTCACCACAACATGAGGAACTGTATTACCGGTGGCAGCAGAAGAAAGGTTAAGAACCGTTGAGCCCTAGGATGGTTACTTAAAGGCATTGGACTTTCTTAATATATTTAAGCCTGGGGTTGGGGTCATGTGTAGATAAGTACGAGCAGAAAAAGTGAACATGTGATAGGAGCACAGACAAAGATTATTTAGAAGTCTTGAGTGGAGGGGTGAGGGGAAATTTGTGGGTAAAGTAGAATTAGGAGGCCGCTTGCGAGGTTCTGTTTGGGGAAGAGGAAATACTAATTTGGGTGTTGAGGCAGAAAAGCATAGAAACATGACGTTGTTGATAGGAGAGGAGAGGACTGTGTGGCGCTGTGGTCAGAGTCGGGCAGTGCACTCGAAACAGTCCTAAGATAGGAGTTACATTCTGCAACCAGACAGGAGTGATAAGGGTTACTAGAAAAGGTAGGGACAGTGAGATCACGGGACCTGAGCAGATTTACATGACATTGTCTTTAGACCGCATTCCATCTAATAGTTTGTGCCGCATTGAATCTCACATATTTAAAGTAGACTGGTCTAGTATTTTTAGGTGTGTTAGTAAAAACCATACACAGTTGGAGCTGCTGTTTAATCTGTTACTTGTGGGCCGTAGGGCTAGCTCTGGTGACAAGCTCAGGTGCAGAGAGCTTGGTAACTGAAGAGGAGACAGGGCTCAGCGCAGTCTGCATGAGAACCCTCCCGACGCGTGCTTGGTCATTGGCATTTCTCCAGCCCTCCTCTGCAGCGATGCAGTGATAGTTGCCCAGGGAGATGCAAGGAGGAACATGGCCCCCTTTTTCCAGGTGTATACCTTAAGTCAGGTGACCTGTACGGCTATGTTGTTTGTGTGTTAGATGCCACACTTCCACATCGGTGTGAACAAAGAGACAAACTCCAACGCTTTATTTATTTCTGATGGGTGAACACTTAGTAGAAAGACTTTATTTTGGAGGAAGATGAACGGAGAAAAGCCCAGAATGGGAATAAAAGGCACAGAGTGTCAGGTGGGAATAATTAGTTTTCTGAGCCCAGTGAGGCATGCTAGAACATGACTTGGTTCAGGAATAATGAGGAAAATACATTGTGTTTATTAACATTTCGTGGAGATTTTAAGCATACAGAGTAGTTAAAAATCTGGCTTCTTAAAAACATTGACCTGTACAAAGAATATGCCTCCTGGTCATCATTAGGTTGATAGTAAAAGCACCCTTCACCCACTTTCCCTTCTACAGTTCCCTTCTCTCGCTGCTAGCTAACCTTTGGCCCCATAAATGTGGAGATTTACTCATTAAAAACAGGTTCAGATATTTTGATAGATGATTAAGCTTCTATCACCGAGAATTAACGCAGACTGTCTATAGCCAAGCTGAAATGCCATACCTACGGTTAACCCTATAGCTTTTATTCTTACTGTATTACCTGTCCTTGCAGTTGAGTTGAGAAGATCAGGCAGACGAGAGAATGGCACAGATGTGAAGTACTTGCTGCATGAGCGTGAGGAACTGGGAATAAACTCCAGCACCCATGTTAATGCTGCCTGTGGAGGAGGCATTTCTGTAACTCCAGTGCTTGGGGAACAGACATGAGGGTGCATTTCAGCTTCACTGAGAGACAGTCTCAAAAACAAAGTGGAGAGGTTGACGAGATGGCTCCGTGATTAGGAGCACTTGTCCTAGGTGCTCTCAGTGTGCACGGTGGCTTACAGCTGTCGTTAATTCCCAATTTCACGGTATCGCGGTACATGTCTTTAGTTCCAGCACTCGGGAGGCAGAGGCGATGGAGCTCTGTGAGTTCAATGTCTGCTCTACATATTGAGCTCCAGGACAGCCAAGGCTACATAGAGAGCTGCTGTCTCTGAAAACAAAACTGAAAATAAAAGCAAGTGCAGTTTCCTAGGCTATGACCCCCTCTTCTGGCTCAGGGCCGTTAGGCACTCACACAGTGCAATACATACAAGCCAGCAAAACCCTCATACACATGAAATGAAGATAAATCAGTATTAAAAAAACAAGTGGAGAAAAGATCAAGGAAGATATATGATGTTCACCTCTGGTATGCGTGTGAGCACGCATGGCTACAGCCCATCCACACAGAGGCTTCAGAGTCTCTGTTCAGGGTGCCCAGTAAGTCTTTTAATACTCCCTGTCCAACAGTCTGTCTCCTTTTAACCCCGAGTTCATTCACTTGAATATAGTTTATCATTAGCAAAACTTTATTTAACATGAACGGTTACAATAACGATGATAAGCTATATGCTTGGACTGTTAGAGAATCAACACCGGAAAGGCTTTAATTGCCCAGAAAATCATTTGTTGTGTATTAATTACTCTTGTTTACTTATTGGACCTCTCTTGTCTTTTTGCTTTTGCTAAGTTTCACTTGTCTGAAATTAATTTATCGTCGAGGGTGCTTTGTCAGAAGTCTGTCTCAGTGTGTTGCACACCTGTGTTAAGAATTGGCCTGAGCCCCTCAATGTCACTGGAAGGTTATTGCTGCTGGGAAACCATGAAATGAGTTTGTAGAGCATGCACCTTACCAAAGGGATTTAAAAGAAAGAAGAAAAACAGAAAATTAAGGTTTTATTCTGTAGATCTATATAGCTAAAACTTACTGGATGCTTTTATAACTAATAGCTGTTGGACATTTGACATGCATTTTCTAAGTCAGTCTCCACGTTGGGATTGCTGAAGTGGTGGAGCAGGGCTAGCCGCTTGCACACAAGCCTGACATCCTGAGTTCTAGTTCACACCCATGAGAAGGTAGACTCCCGCCCACTAACACTGCCACATATGGACACACTCAGTGTGAGTGAATAAAACATGAGGCTCTTGCTTCAGGAAGCGAGATTGACTCTGTAGATCTTCTTATTCGAGGCAGACGTTGTCCTCATTTATACTGAGGATATTCCCTTGGTTTTGTTTAAATACTGTCTTTATTATTTATGCTCATTTCTTTATTGCGTGTGGGCATGTGTGTAGCATGCTGCACACGTTGACATTGTTTAAATACTGTATTATTTGTGTTTATTTATTACGTGTGGGCATGTGTGTAGCATGGTGCACATGTTGATATCAGAGTCCATTCTCTCCTTCCATCATGTGGACCCTTGGGCTCAGGTTGACGTCCCTGGCAGCTGAGCCCTCCTGCTGGCCCTCAGTGTTGTTATTTATGTGTGAGAGAGTTTGTGTGTTGAGAGAAATGAACATAACCTCAGAGGAAACTTGCACATCCCGGAATCTCATGGATGTAGTTGAGAGGTTGTGATCTTATGATAATCAGGGAGCTATTGTTATTCCTTTACTCAGTTGTTTTCCACATTAAAGGAAGCTTTAAATATTTTCTTCTTAATGGATTGAAGAATTTTTAAATAGAAAAGTTAACTAAAATTGGCACATACTATCTGTTGAGTTCTGTGATAGGTATCTTATGTGTATCATTTGTAATGGCTAATGCATTCTTCCCCCTTTATATATGAAGGGAACCACAGTTCAAAGAACTTAATCAACTTATCCAGTATTAAATAATGGATGTTGGAGCCAATATTTGAATCAGATCCCTTGGTTTTGTGAGCCCTCTTTCTGTATGTTTGGTGATTTGACAATAATTTCAGAATAGACTTTGCCTGGATTTGCCCAGTGTAAAGGTAGCCATTGATCTGTTAGGGATTTGCCCAGTATAAAGGTAGTCATTGATCCGTTAGGGATTTGCCTAGTGTAAAAAGGTAGTCATTGATTCATTAGGAAAAGAAATAAATAATTTTGTGTGCAGCTGTTAAGAATACAAGCATTTAGTAAATTGTGCTTTAAACTATAGAGGTTATTACCTCACATTTGAACTAATAATTTTATTATATTTGAATGCTGACATGTTCAAGAAGCCTGCATGCTGCGAAGAGTGGCATGTAACATTTGTGATGTTGCGTGTACCCTGACAGGCTAGCATTTCTCCAGCTGTGGCTGCCATGGTAGGATGGGCTAGGTAGGGCGCTTTTCTCGCTGATTTCCCTGAAGTGCTGAGGTGGGGGGTTGTCCTTGACGATGCTGGGTTGTAGTGAGTGCCCTGCTCAGAATCTGTTGTCTTACCACACAGTCAGAGCTGGTGTCTTTAACATTGCTGTCTTATGACCAGGTGTTAACCGCTGTCAGTCTGAAAATCATTATAGGGCTGTAAAACTGCTGTCTTAGTGACTGTAAGGTAGATGGTAAACTGTCTTAGTGACTGTAAGGTAGATAGTAAACTGTCTTAGTGACTGTAAGGTAGATGGTAAATTTCTCAGTATCCTCAAACTGTGATATCTGACATGTTCTTACTATTTCTGTTCCTAATATTGACTTAACATTTAATCTGCTTGTCTTGTTGATGTGAGTTTGATTTTGCTTATTATTAAAATATATAATTCCAAATTCTGTCATTTCTCTCAAGCCATGTGTTAGCAACAGTAATTGACACCAGCTTCTTGATAGGAACTAGAGCGGACCTGCTACTTTGTGAGTGACTTGGTTTCTATTATATATTAGTTATGAGGATAAAATTTCCAGCAGTTGAAAATATTCTGAAATTTATTTTTCTTAGGTAACTGTTATTTTTCTAAAACTATTTAATTACTATATCATTCAAAAGCAACTTCTTTATCATGACATCTGGTTTTTGTTTACTTGAGAGAACGTGTTGCTAAAACAGGAGTGGAGAGGGTGTTTTGCAGATAGCCAGAGTGCTCTGTATATGTGTTGTTAGACTCCTGGAGAGGAGGAATAAAGTCGTTTCCATGTTTTCTCTCTGCACAGCTTAAAATGACGACTGTGTAATCCCAGTGGAGTAAATGGCGTCCAAAGTCACAGATGCTATAGTCTGGTATCAAAAGAAGGTGAGTTGATGCTCAAAGCTTTTCATTTCTTTAAGCGTTTGAATTCCACAAATTGGTATGTATTTTATACTATCTATTTAAGCCAGCTACTGCCTAAAGTAAAGACTAAATAGGTTTTGGGGATTTTAACTGAAAGAGGAAGATTGTTACTGTGAATTTAATTTTCTTTATATTTTCCTTAAGTAAATTAGATAAATAGTGCCTATAAGAATTGTCCTCTAATTTTTCCCCTAACATAGCAAAGTAGCTAGATTAATCACTGCCAGTTATGAACTATGTCAGCTCTCCAGGGTTATATGTATAAGTAGAATTATACAAAAATATTCCAAATTTTGTTGCTTTTTTTTAACTAAAAGCTTGATTGTTGGAACTTAGCTTTTTGCAAAAAGTATAGAAGCCTTAGTTTTTTTTTATTTTTTTAATGTTTGTGGTGAATTATATTTGTTACACATTAAAACATTTCTTTTGATTCTTGGGAATACCCATTATTGAACCTACTATTGCCTTTATTTATAAGGCAAATATTCAATCATTTCGTCACATTTACAGTTCTCAAAAACAATGATGATGCTTTAGTCTTCAATTTTTTTATTAAAAATATAATTTTATATTTAAGTCTTTTCTGTATGATGAAAACCAGGCACATTTTAAGTTTTTTGAATTGATGATGTGATAATTAAAACATTTTAAAGATGAGACAAATCTGAGAGTGCAGACTGTTTTGGGGATATGTTGGTTGATTCTTGGTAAGAAAGCACAGATAGACACAGGTATAATAATATCACATTTCCATACAGAGGAGCTCTTCATGGGAAATACTGACATTGACATGTAAATTCGGTGTACTCTCTGGTTCTGTGTTAGCTTCACCTTTACTTTCAAAGTTGTAATCAGTTTAAACATAAAATTCTCAAAGAAACTAGAAATAGGAAATTAAGTAAATCCATGTATACATATTCTCAAACACACAGGACATGGGTGTTTTGAGATGTATTAAATAAACTTGTTTCATAAAAAATATTTGAGTCCAGTGTGGTGGCGCCACCTTTGATCCCTTGGGAAGCAGAGGCAGGCAGGTCTCTGAGTTCACTGGCAGCCTGGTCTACAGAGTGACACCCTGTCTCAGCAAACACAAATAGATGCAGTTTTACAAGTTTTCTAAGTTTTGATTAGTGAAATAATGTTTTCTAAACATACTTGTCTGGATGGTCTCCTTTGGGATCGTCACACACTTAGCGGAATGGCACTTGTCTGAGGGCAGTTCAGTTCAGCTACATGTTTGGGCACGTGCAGCTTAAGCATTCGGGACCCAGCTGTCCCAAGTGTCACAAAGTGTACCAACCAACTTAATTATATGTTTTCTATGTGGGAGTACCAGAATAAATTGACTTTTAACTTTAGTTTTCTTAAAGAAAAACACATGAACACTTTCAGAGATTATTGCTTTGAGGCTTACTGTAAAAAATTAAACAAAACGGAGCCCTAATTCTCTAATAGCTTTCCCCTCTTTACCTTGGGACAGTCGCTGGCTCACTAGCTCTCAAGCCCAAGTCTGCCATCCCTGAATCACCATAGAGCTCCAGGAGAGGGATTGTAATGCTGGGTGTGAGATTCAGTTGTCATAGTTACCTTTGGAGGATATTGCCCTTCGTGGGAAGGCTGTAGATGTGCAGTGCTCCGAATTAGGATTGGCATGCCTTTGTATAAAGGCAGATGACAGGTTTTCGTTTTTGAAGTTTGTGAAGTTTTGTAGCCACTCAGTTCGGCCACTGTTGCATGCAAGCATCAGAAGACGATGTCGTGAGCTGGCGTGGCTTTGCCTCCTTCTCATAAGACATCACTTGCAGAATCTTCTAGAGTTGACCCTAGTAGAGCTTAGTTACTAAACTGCTTGATGACACCTCATATCACACAGTGCAGTAGTGCCCTTTAAATAATACTGTCTATCTTGTCTTTTCTTGGTCATTTTATTGTAATGTTACTTGTTGATGTATGACTACAACAAACCAAACTATGGTTGTTGTTTGTTTTTTGTTTTAAATAAGCTCTCCTTGAGTATCCTACTGTTGGCCAGTGACTAAAGGTTCTGATTAAATGTGTTCATTATATACATGATTTTTTTTGTGTGTGTGATTTATAACAATGCCCTATAATATACTGTAGCAATATTTCCAGTGTGTAGTGATATTTTGTTTGTAGTCTAACAAATAAAGCTTGCTTGAAAATCAGTGCAGAGCTAAGCCACTAGTTAGCCATAGAGGCCAGACGGTGGTGACAGGAGACAGAAGCAAATGGATCTCTCTGAGTTCAAGGCCACCCTGGGCTACAGATATTGAACCTGTCTAAAAGAGAAACAGAGCTCATACAGAGGTGATCCCAGCACTTGGGATCACACACCTCCAATCCTAGCACTAGGGAGGTGGAGACAGGAGTGATGGCTGGCAGGAGAGAGGAATATAAGGCAGGAGGAGACAGGAGGTCAGATGCAGGCTGAGGATTGAATCTGAGCTTGCAGTATGAGGTTTCATGGAGACAGCAGGATCACCCCTTCAATGTGAGCATTGGTAGAGGTTAAGAATCCTCTTGCCGTTGGCTTCTCTGCTCTCTAACCTTCCAGCGCTAACCTCTATATCTGATTCTCAGTTTTTTATTGTTAAGAACAATTAGAATTTATGCTATACCAGTGTATATGACTTACTTTTTGGCGTGGTTTTTCAAATTCTTTTTGAAGACTCTGGTGAAACTAACATTTTCTCATCACACCCATTCACAGTTACCCTTCTGGGGAATGGATGCTCTCCAATGCTCTGCTTGTTGAGGTGTAGCTAGCTTCAGAGTTCCTCTCCCAGGGCTTTGTTCAGACAGATTTGCTTTTGAAATGAAAGCCTTTTAAAAGTACCGTAGTACTTTAGAAACCTTGAGAACTTGACACTTGCTGATTATTCAAGCATAAACAATTATTTCTTTGAGCTCCAATTAGCACTTTTTAAAAGATTGATCAGATAATGGTTCTCAACATATTTTCAATCAGAAGTCCTTCTGAAATAGTGAAGAAAGCTAAGGATGTAATTTTTGGGAAAATGTATTTAGTATTTTTGCATATGGAATATCACGTTTGATTTGGAATGCTGCTTAATACGTCCTGGATTATATAACTTTAGCAGTTTGCTCTTTGACAAGTGGGACACACTGGCTTACACTGGATGCACTACTCTAAATAAGACACCGTGTTGGCCTCACCTCCTCGGATGATTGCCTGGTGCATCAGCATGGAAGACGGTCATTCTCACGTGTTTCTGAGTACTGGCCTTGGGTGCTAACTAATCTGTAGTTCTTTACAATCTGGTTTTAACCTTCATTCATAATCATGGACAGTTTGAAAGTTCCTATTGTTAGAAACAGTTTTTAGTTGTCTTGCAGAACAAAGTGAGCAACACAAATGACAACAGGAGAGAAGCCTGACAGTTTCAGGTTAATAATAGACAGCTGAATGTTATAAAACTATTCTTTCATCTTTGTATTTCTGATTTCTGAAGTGAGAGACTATCTGCGGGAAGGAGTCCTAAATATCAAGCCAAAGGTAATTGATACACAACTATTAATTGGAAAGATCCAATGATAATAAGTGGTGGTTTGAAAGGAAGTGACCCCCATAGGCTCATAGGGAGTTGGCACTACTAGGTGGTGTGCGCTTGTTGGAGTACATGTGACTTGTAGGAAGTTTGTTAGTGGGGGCAGCCTTTGCCTCAGAAGCTCAAGCCTGCCTAGTCATTCACTGTCTCTTCCTGGTCCCTAGATCAAGACGTTAAACTCTGAGCTCCTTCCTAGCACATGTCTGCCTTCATGCCACCATGCTGCCCAGCGCGATGATACTGGACTGAACCTCTGAACTGTCAGCCCCAAGTAAATGGTTTCCTTTATAAGAGCTGCCGCAGTCGCGCTGTGTCTGACAGCAATAGAAACCCTAACTAAGACATTAGGGTTCTATGAATATACAGTCAAGTGAGAGACAATGAAGGTGTTTTCAGGAGATAAATGTATAAAAAATGATATACAATACCCCCAAATTAATAGCAAAGAAAAACGTTACTAACCAACATTAACTAGGTAATATGAGAAATAAAGACTTGAGAAAGAACAGTGGCCAACAGTAAAACATGGTTTAAATTTTGTGGTTTTTTAAAAAAGATTTATTTTTATGTGTTTGTATGTGTCTCTCTGTGTTTTTATATGGGAATGCTCTTGTCCATGTATGTTTCTCACATGTGGTGCCCATGAAGGCCTGAAGAAGTCATTGGATCCCATGTATGTAGTTTTGAGTTATTTGATGTGGGTACTGGGAACCCAGCTTTGTTTCTGCAAGCTCAGTACACACTTTTAACTGCTAAGCCATCTCTCAAGTCCAGCAGATGAATGCTCTGTGGCTTTTAATGTTAGTCAAGAGGAGGATTCATTTATTAACTTAAACTATCCTAAGTAACATGAACTTGACTGATAACTGGTGTTAATTATAAGTAGTTGGGAATGATGTAGGAGGGTCATCTGTCTATGTGTTACTTTCATTGGTTAATA
>LOEQ01003609.1:108716-123459 GCA_001685075.1 Bramus lutescens | reverse complement strand
ACCCCCCACCCCCAAAAATCAAAACAAACAAACAAAAAAGGCAAAACAAAACAGCTATCCTGTAGCTATCCTGGCATGTTTCACATGTAATAGGTATCTCATGTTTTACCCCAGTTATTTGAACATAGGCCAAAACCAAACAGATCACAGGGGAAAACAGTAAGATTTCTCCCATCTCTAGTCAAAATAAAATGTTACGGCATGTTCTCATTTTGACTATATCATTTATATGTTGTTCATGGGTTTATATCTCAGTTCTAGTAGTCTAATCTAAAACCATTTTCCTGGAGTCTGGGGCATGGGAAAGCAAGAGTTTTATTCCTAAAAGAGAGCCAGCAGCGTAATTCTTCACTAGCGAGTTGAAGGCCACTGCAAGGTTCAATAATGAGTAATGATAGCCACCACCATTATCTTAATGGAATCCAAGCGGCCACCAGATCTAGCCTGCTCAAAGTCCATCAGAATCACATGTCTGGGGCTAGGAAGGGAAGAGGGCAGTAAAACATTTGTCTAGCATGTGAAAGGTCTGAGTACACCCCTAGCACAGCTCCCCTAGGTAGAGAGAGAATTAAAAAAACAGAATTATATGCATGTCTTACTCTTCAGGCAACCATTACTTGGTAATGTCTTAGGGTTTATTGCTGTAAAGAGACACCACGACCACAGCAACTCTTATAAAGGAAAACATTTAATAGAGGCTGGCCTACAGTTTCAGAAGTTTAATCCATTGTCATCACTGCAGGAAGCATGGTAGCATGCAGGCAGACAACATGCTGGAGAAAAGAGCTAGGAGTTCTACATCTGGATCCACAGGCAGCAGGAAGAGACAGTGACATACTGGCTAGTCTTGAGCATCTGCGACCTCAAAGCCCACCCCTTAGTGACACACTTCCTCCAACAAGGCCACACCCACTCCAGCAAGGTCACACTGCCCAATAGGGCCACTCCTTGTGAACCTATGGGAGCCATTTTCCTTCAAACCACCACAGGTTATAACATATCTTCTTTCTAACATAAAAAGAAGGAAAAATAAAACCTTTCTTAGTCATTCAAATATTGAGCCATACAGAGAGGCGTATTACCAAGCCCAGCTGCAGTTGGCTCCACAGGGAGGAGAGAACAGCAAAGTTACAATAGCTCTGGTTTTGCATTTTAAATGTCTTAAGTGCCTCAGCAAGACCAGCAACTCAAAATGCTATACTTAGCAAGATCCCTCAGCCTGCATTATATAAAATCTGTTTCTGAAAATGGATAGCTTTTTAAAGAATAAAACCTAATGCACCAAGAACACAGGACCATGGACTGGACTAAAGAACTCCCAATGTTCTGCTAACGATATTTAATGCTGAGCAAGACACAACCCTCCCTTGGGGGTGTTCTATACCTCAGTGTTACCTACCAGCTTCAACCCTACCCTTGGACTTGTGCCCTGGTCCAACATCTTTATGACCTGCTAAACCATTTCACTGTATGCAAAAATACTTATATGCCTGCAAAGACCAAACATGTCACTCCCCACCATTTTTGCAGCTACCCTATCATCTATCTCAATAGCACAAAGGGTCTAGTATATGTAAACTAGGATTCCTGGAAAGAGGTTGTCTGCAGTAGTCTGACCAACATATAAAAGCTAAAGTTCCAGCTGGGCAGTGGTGGCGCACACCTTTAATCTCAGGACTTGGGAAACATAGGTAGGCGGATCTCTGTGAGTTTGAGGCTAGCCTGGTCTACACAGTAAGTTCCAGGACTGCCAGGGCTGTTACATAGAGAAATCCTGTCTCAAAAAAACAAACAAACAAAAAAAGAGAGTTTACTACATGTCTTCTTTCCTGCATTGGCAAGGGCATGTGTGTATGTGTGTATGTGTGTGTGTGCATAAGCTTGTGTGACAGGACAGACGGAGAAGACCAGGATGGTCAGAAAGCTAGGTGCAACAGGTTGACAACGAGGACAGGAGAGTTAGACAGCTCCTTGTTAGAAAAGGTATTTACAAAGATAAAAAAGGATATGATTGGGGGATCCCTGAGATGTTATGCTGGGATTAAAGCTGACAATTTCAATTGATGATTTTAAAGACAACTATATCTATATGCCACATATATATAGTTGCATTTCCTGGCTCTGATATCCTGCACCAGAAGCAATGACATCCTATCACAATCAGCACAACAAACTCCTAGACATTGGCTTCTAAATATCAATCCTCCACTAAAAGGTCTAGTACCCTGTGGCAGTTTGAATGAGAAATATCCCTCAAAGGTTCATGTATTTGAACACTTGGTTCTCAGTTGGTAGCTGTTTGGGAAGGTTACAGAATCTTTAGGAGGTTTATCCCTACTGGAGAAAGAATAACACTGGGTGGGGGGCGGCTTAAAGGTTTTCACCTCCCCTTGCTTCCTGCTCTCTCTTTGCTTTCTGTAAGTGAATGAAAAATGTGACCAGCTAGCTTTCTTGTCTTGCCAACATGCCATACCTTTCCCTGCCATTATGGACTGTAACTCCCTGGAACCATAAGCCGAAATAAACTCTTTTTTCCTTAAGTTGCTCCTGGTCATGTTATTTTATCACAGCAAGAGAAGAGTAACTAATACATACTCCTTAGAGAAAGAACTGATCCCAGAGCCAAGGGCAAGAATGATAAGACAGTAAAATTGCACATCCTGTTCTAGAAAATCATTACATATTCAAAGAAGGATAAGGACAGGTAAAAGGTGAACTACGTGAAGGGCTGGCTCTCTTTGGCAGATTTACAGTACTGGGCATCAGTGATACTAACACACTACAATACAGTGAATAAATAGAAATCATTGAGTCCACACAGGAAGGAAGGAAAGGGAAACCTAATTATTACAATGCAAGACTAACAGGAGAAATAATGGAAACAAAAATACCATCACTTAACAACTATAAAGTGGGGACTGACTTATGGAAGACACATTGGTAGCTTCAAGTTTGATAAGGGAAAGGACTTTGGCATAATCTCAAATATCTGCACATAAAATTCCTATCTGTTAGGAAGAAGAAAACAATGACATTCTGGAGGTGGGGGAACACCAGACACTTGGCCAACACCGACATGACCAGGTGACCAGGGTTAAACTTCTCAGCAGCAGGCTGGTTAATGAAGTGTGCCTTGATGTGATAAGCTGGAACTACACAGTAGCATCTTTGTGATACTTTTGGCCAAGAAATCACAGTCTAAGTCTGGTCGTGAGACAATATTAAGGGGTTTGGTTTGTAGATCTTCCTCGTGAAGACAGGACATGAATGATGGAATAAATTAAAGGTCTATGCAGACTGCAGGACATCTAGAGCCATAACAACTAAGCGTGGTGCACGTGCCTCAAGAGAATTTTTTTTTCTTTTAAGACAGGTCTTAGCTGGCCTGAAACTAACTGTGTAGACTAGGCTGGCCTCAAACTTACAGAATTCTGCCTGCTTCGGCCTCCCCAGTCAGTTTGGGATTAAAGGTGTGTGCCCAGAGGAGCTTTAAAGATGTGCACCAGTGAGAGACAGTATGATCATAAGTTTGAGAACAGCATGGGCTACACATTGGTTATCAGTTTGTCAATAATCTCCTTTCACCATGTGGTTCCTGGGAATTAAATTTAGTTCACCAACCTTGGCACCTGAACCCACTGAGCTATCTCTTACCAGCTCACAAAGGTATCTTGGACTATTAATTACCTAACTAAGAGAGACATTCAGTAGTTAATCAGAGCACGCTTTTTTAAATATATAAAAGACTAATTTTTAACTGTGTGTATACATGTGTAATATCTATATGTGTGCATGTGTGAGTGCAGGTGCCTACAGAGTTCAGAAGAGGGTATCAGATCCCCTGGCACTGGAGTTACAGGTGGTTGTGAACCACCAGATGTGGATACTGAGAACTGAACTCAGGTCTTCTGGGAGAGTGGCAGATGCTCCTAACTGCTGAGCCATCTCTCTGGCCCTGGGAGGACTTCTGATGGGGGAAAATAAGAACTGAAGTATTACAGACTGACAAAAGGCGTCATTTGTGTAAACTGGCCTCACATGGCTCTGAAGAACTTAGAAATCAGCAGAACAGAGTAAATATAGTAAAATGGGAATCTGTGTGACATGGCAGAATGAGGATGTTCCTCCTAGTTACAGACTGGAAGGAAATAGTATACATTAGATACAGACACAAATGAGAGAGGATTTGGTCTGTAAAGTGATCTACAAATAAACTACAAAAGGGTAAACACCAATTTTAAAAATAAGAAAGGGATTTAAACAAATACTTTATAAAAGCAGATAACCAAATAGTAAATTAGCAGATATTGAAGGTCATTAGTTATGAAAAGGCAAACTAAAACCATAAAGGTTGGTGAGATGGCTCAGTGGATAAAGGAACTTGTTGCCAAGCTGAGACTTGAGTTAGATCCCCAGAACCCACACTGTCCCATTCTTGCAAATTGTCCTCTGACCTCCTTATATGTGCTATGGTACACACCCATGTGCATGCACAGATATACACATACAGAACAAATAAATATAAAAAATTTAAAGCCACAAGGGACCTAAACATTCATATCTATTAACAAGGCTAAAATTAAGGAGAATAATAAAACTACATATTGGTAGAAATGTAAAGTAATAGAAACTTTGGTATAAAACTACTATACTACTCTATAAAAAATAATAGTAATATATAACATTACTGTTATCATCCATCTACTGTTATATAACATTTTACTACAAACTTATAAACAGACAAAAATAACATAAGTTGATCAGAGCTGAGGGTGAGAAGCCCAGGGTATAGCTGGGCCCTCTATGGTTAAGATCAAGGTATCAGCCTAGACTGTGGTGGAACAAGATCTCTTCCAAGTTTACATAGCTATTGGCAGCATTCGGTTCTTATGGGCTGCTGAACTGAGAGCCAAAATTCCTTGAGGTGGGAGCTATGACACATGCCTTTAATCTCAGAAGAGACCAACCAGCCTGATCTACATAGTGAGTTACAGGACAGACAGGGCTACACAGAGAGACAATGTTTCAAAAATAACAACAAACAAACAAACAAAAAGCAAGTTGTTGTGGTTTTTTGGTAGCTATGTCTTGAAGTTGCCTAGATCTCCAAACCATTCAGACTTCTCCATTGACAATTCACAATACACATATCCAACAAGATGGAATTATAACCTCATAGAACATTATCATGCAAATCCCACCAGCTTTGCCATATTAGAAGACTCTACTCACAGGTTCCATTTACAACCAAGAGTATGGGATTACACAAGAGCATAAATTCCTGGAGGCAGATCATGGGGCCATCTTGAATCTGTCTGCCACAGTCAGTGAGATTTTAAAACTGATACAACTGCATTTGAAAAGGTGGTGTTTCTCCCAGTTAATTCAAATACACACTTACTCAAAGACTTACCACTCCACCCTTACATATTTACCCTTTTATGTTCACAAAAAGACATGTACAAGAATTTTCATAATAAGCCTGGCATAGTGGTACACCCTTTAGTCCGAGCATTTGGGAGGCAGAAGCAGGCGAGTCTCTGTGAGTTCAAAGATACACAGTGAAAACCTGTCTCAAAAAAAGCAAACAAGTAAGCAAGCAAACAAAAAAGAATGTGTGCCAACAACCTCAATGTCCACTGAAGTCAAAAAACATCAGACCCCTGGAATGTTAGAGATGGTTGTAAGCTACCATACAGATTCTGAAAACCAAACCCGGGTCTTCTAGAAGAGCAGCAAATGCTCTTAACAGCTGGGACATCTCTCCAGCTCCAAATTTAAACATTAAAAACAAAAAACAAAAAACATATACACACACATCAAAAGCCTAAGACCTATGACTTTCAATGCATTTAAATTTACTTTGGTTTGGCTGGTGGTGGTGGTGCATGCCTTTAATCCCAGCACTGGGGAGACAGAGACAGGCAGATCTCTGTGAGTTTGAGGCTAGCCTGGTCTATAAAGTGAGTTCCAGGACAGGCTCCAAAGCTACAGAAAAACCCTGTCTCAAAAAAACAAAACAAAACAAAAAAAAAGTTGGTACGCCAGGTGGCAGTGATGAATGCCTTTAATCCCAGCACTTGGAGGCAGAGGCAGGGGGATTTCTGTGAGTTCTAGGCCAGCCTGGTCTACAAATCCAGATACCAGGACAGCCAGGACTGCTACATAGAGAAACACTGTCTCAAAAGACAAAACAAAACAAAACAAAAGAATCTATGCCTCAAAAATAAATAAATAAATAAGAAAAAGAAAAAATAGCTGCTACATTCTACAGGTATACCAATTATGGAGACTACGAGATTTACAGGATGGACCATACCAAAATCCAATCTTGTTTAAAAAAATTTTTTCATTAAAAAAAATAATAAATTATATTAAAACACTCCCCAGCAATTTACATTACAAGGGCTCACTGCTCTTCCATCTACTAATAAACCATGGATTTCTCAATTCATTGGCTGGAAGGCCAGGGTTATAATGAATTCACATGAATGAGAATTTTTGCATTTTTTTTTTGAGGAACCCAGGGCTTCAAACACACTAACACTTGTGCTCTATTACTGAGTTATGTCCCTGGCCTAAGAATTTAATTCTCACAATTCATTACCTATGCTCACAGTATGCCTCTCAATGGACAACATAAAGTACTTAATGATTTTATCTTAACTCTCAAAGTGTTTTTTAAGCAACAAGACAATGAAGGAAAAGGAAAGTGAGTGGTTTACCTACTCTTCATTTGCAAAGCCAAAATTAGCCATAGGCATCCCAATAGGCAAGTGCTCCTGCTGTCTTCTCATAAACACACATGCTTCTGGAAAATGGATGCCAATTTCTATGAGTAAGTTATGGCTCTAGTTCCCATGCTCAAACTGGACATATCCAAACTTTAGTAGGCTTCATCTTGGTAATTATGCCTTTACTTTAGGCAAAGCCCAGTTAGCAAATAAATGGACACTAGGGGTTCTGTAACTTATAATGAAACTTACTGCACCTTCTCTTCCCAACAATCAGCCAGATGGTTGCCTTTATTTCTTTCTACTTTAATAAGATTGGGATCCAGGGCTGGAGAGATGGCTCAGAGGTTAAGAGAACTGACTGCTGTTCTGGAGGTCCTGAACTCAATTTCCAGCAACCACATGATAGCTCACACCCATCTATAATGAGATCTGGTGCTCAGAACACTATATACATAATAAATAAATTWAAAAAATATTGGGATCCAAAAGGATCCTAATTTAATTATAGCTACAAATCCAGTGTTTAGTCTACTTTGTCAGGAAACCTGCAAACAGAAGTCTGATTATACATGGTAACAGTTAAAACTGTTGACTTGGCAATAGTAGACAGGGAACCTTAACTCCCCTTCCCCTGTAAACAGATTGATGACCCCCTTAATTGTCATCATCATAGAGCCTTCATCCAGCAACTGATGGAAGCAGATGCAGTGATCCAGTCAAGATGCAGGCTGAGTTACTGGAGTTCAGTTGAAGAGAGGAAGGAGCAATAATAAGAGCAAAGGGGTCAAGACCATGATGGGGAAACCCCTAGAAACAGCTGACCCGAGCTACTGGAAACCAAATTTTAAAAAAGGGGGGAGGCTAGAGAGATGGCTTAGTGGTTAAGAGCACTGGCTGCTCTTCCAGAGGACCTGGGTTCAGTTCCTAGCACCTACCTGGCAACTCACAACTGTCTATAAGTCCAGTTCCAGGGAATCTGACACTTTCAGAATAATAGAATAAAGTTAAATTAATTTAAAAAATCAAAGCAAAACAAAAAACCTGTTAGCTTGGGATATGGGTGTAGCTCCGATGGTACAGTGCCTGTTTAGCATGAACAAGGCCCTGGGTTCAATCCCTAACACCACAAAAAAGCAGGTAAAGTGATGCATTCTTGTAATCATCTAGAGGTGGAAGCAGAAAGATTAGATGCTCAAGGTCATCCTTTACTGCACAGAGTTTGGGGCCAGCTCTGGCTATGATATCCTGTCTCCAAAAAAGCAAAGCAAGAGGCTAGAGATAGCCCAGTTGTTAAGAGTAGAGCTGTCTGTAACTCCAGTTCCAGAGAATCCAACACCCTCTTCTACCTCTGAGGGCACCAGGCATGTATGGGTACACAGACACACATGTAGGCAAACATTCATTCACATAAATAAGAATATGTGGACTATTTCAAAAAGCAAAACAAAAACAAAATACCTCTAGGTTTTAGGTTTCTTCCTACAAATAAGCTCAAGTGAAAAAGTAAGAGGTGTTAAAGGCAGAGGTTCAGAACCAAAAGAAAAAAAACGGATATCAACAAAAAAAACTTAAAACAACACCAACAACAACAAAACCCTGTGACACTGCTTAAGTTGGCTCGGAAGGCAAAAGCAAGTGGAGCTCTGTGAGTTACAGGCTAACTAGGACTGCATAATGAGACCTATCTCAAAAAACAACAAAAATCAGACAACAAGAACAACAAAACCCACTTGCGGGAATTCAGATACATAATGAATGGAACATCATGATTATAGTAAAGGCAAAATGTTCTTAACAAGTAAGTCTCAAAGGAGTGGCATGGTGGTAGAAATACCTCTAAAGTACTTTCTAGACCATGACAGTAATTGCAAACAGTACAGACATTTGGTGGCAGGAAAAAAAAAAAAAGAATGCCAAACATCTTACAATCCACATGGATAGGTACCTTTAAATCCCATACAATGAAGAAATGACTTTCCACATCGTTTCTATCATTATATTAAATGACTGAATGTTTAGTTCTAAACGGTACAACTAGAACAGCTTCCCACTAGCTCCCCACAAGGCTCAGGGAACATCTTGAAAGAGGGGGATGGAAAGAATGTAAGAACCAGAGAACGGAAAGAAGAGCTATAAAATGCTGTCTTTCAGATACAACATGGCTTATAAAAGTTCACTAAATTGTACTCACTCAAAGTACAGTTGATACCTGAGCTAAGACCAGCACAGGATCCAAACAGTCAAAAAGTCAAAATCCCAGCAGAGGATTGGGGGAGCCTCACAAGTCCTCTCCCCTAGCTGAGGGGCTATTAAAAGTTGATCTAGGATGGGTAGTCATTTCTCTTTGGCAGGGAGTGGGGGATCTGGGGTGGTGAACACTGCTAAGTTGGCCAAGCTCCAGTGGATGGCCACACAAATACACAAATACAGGCAGTAATAATGGGACTCAGTGAGTTATTACAACAAAAAGAATGAAATCCTAAAGTAAATAAGAAACACAGAAAAGGAAACTGACCTGAACAAACAATTCCTAAAGGATAATATCCTAATGATCTTGGCAATCAAAAACAGGAAAAGGAAAATCTAAATTAAAACCACAGGAGAACCATCTTAGTCCCTGCCAGAACGACTAAAACAAAGAGGGAAAATACCAACTGTTAGTGCAGTCATGGAGCAACAGAGGCTACCAAATGATATGAATATGAAAACACATGTACCCTGGGACTCAGAATTTCACATTCAAGAGAAATGAGTGTCAGGGCTGGAGAGATGGCCCAGTGGTTAAAAGCACTGACTGCTCTTTCAGAGGACCCAGGCTCAATTCCCAGCACCCACATGGCAGTTCACAATTGCATGTAACTCCAGTTCTAGGGAACCTGGTACTCTCACACAGACATATATGCAGGCAAAACACCAATGCACATGAAATAAAATAAATTATTAAAAAAAGAAGTGAGTGCATAGATCAGATCTACCAACATTCAAAATTGCTCCAAACTAGAAAATTCCAACATAGCCAACACAGGCAGAATAACTAAGAAACCACAGTATCCATACCATGAAGTGCTATGTAGCAACAAGAAGAGATGAACTACAACTAGTATTGAAAGATTCACAAAGTGCATACACTAAAGCAAGCAACACTATCTTATACTGTCAGAAGTCAGACTACTGGTTTCTTGGATGGCAGGCGGGAGAGGCTGTGACTAGATGAGGACAAGGTGACATTCTGAGATTAGAAATGCTCAGCTTCTTGATGTGGGTACTAGATATGTCTGCCTGGCTTATAAAAGTTCACTAAATTGTACTTACTAAATTGTGTGCTTTTCTTAGCATTATGATACTTTCAGTAAATTTTCTGATTTCTTTAATTAGGTGTAGACCATGTGAAAGGCCTTCAAAATTTACTTTCATCAACTATAAAATCAGCTTTTGGTCCCATTCATAGACAATTCAAGCTACTTTTTATTTAAATATATAAGTCTTGACCCAAAAATTTTTTGTTTCTTTAACCATTTAGCACAGAGTAAGTAGTTCATGAATGTAAACACCAAAAAATTTTTGTTTCTTTAACCATTTAGCACAGAGTAAGTAGTTCATGAATGTAAACTCCATGCACATAGAGGTCAGATTTCACTCTATTTTGAACAGAACTCATAAAGATTTATTCACTATTTTGGGAACTCATATTCCAGTAGCATTGCCACATATCATCTGAGTCACCAATGCAACACACCTAAATCAATCTCTATTCATAGATGTCACATCCACAAAGATAAAGCTACATGTACCCGCAGGCACACAACAGCTATAGCTCCTAATTCACTGAGCGCACTTACTTACGTTTGCCTCCTGAGAACTTACATACAGAAAGACATCCTTGACTATAACTAACACACCATTTACTTCCTGCAGTAAAGACAATGCAGACATGTCAGCAAGTTTTATTATCTAAGCATTTCATTTCAGGATAGAAGAGGGGCCATATAGAAACCGGGTGGAAGACCACCTATAAACCACCAGTCTAAGCTGGGAATGGTAGTTCATGCCTTTAATCCCACAACTCCAGAAGCGAAGACCAGTCCAGTTTAGGACTACAGTGAGTGAGACCCTGTCTCTCAACACATAAAAAGAAAAAAATAAACCAGTTCATCACAGGAACTATAAAGAGAACTCAAGAATTCTAAACTCAGAATTACTGCTTTAATCCTAACACTCGGGAGGCAGCGGCAGGAGGATCTCTATGAGTTTGAGACCAACCTGGTCTACAAATCAAGTTCCAGGTAAAGAAGGACACAGCAGCCATCGCTTACCTAAGGAAATGTGTCATAAACCTCATCTAGACACAGTGAAGGAAACAGGAATTCAAAGCATAAGATCTGAGTCCATTTTCTTTTAAGTCAGTGAGATATAATTTGGCATTCAGGAGCAAAGGGCCCTATTATTTTTCTGTTCTCTTTCAAAAATAGCTCCACCTTCAAGATTATACAAATTAGATCATTCTGCAGCAAGATTTCTCCTTGCTGAGCTCCTAGGTCAGACAGGAAGTATTTTACAGCAAGCTAGTGATTTTACAAAGAAACATTATTTTTTAATCTTCAGTTTCATTAGGTTACTGACAAAGGATTAAAGTTACAGTTATCAATGGCTTCTGCAATACATCATCTCTTCAAAAAGCATCCAATAAACATAGATCAGAGTAAGTTAGCACAGAGTAAATACACAGCAGAGTAACTAGAAATGCTGAGATTCAACTGCTCCAGGGGTTACATCATGGCCTAAAACACAGGAACAACATAACTAGATCTTTAACACTTAAGGTGACAACCCTACCAATTATTCTATAACCTAGAAAATTCTCAAGGAAATGTATTTCCAGTTAACCATGAATGGACAAGAATGGAAACAAACTCCCAAAACTGCTCTGAAGCATTCTGTTACAGATATTGTTTTCATGATGTCACTAAGACAGTGAAATGCTAATAAAAATGACTTGAAAAAACCAGAAAGCAAACACAAAGCAGTTAAATGAAACACTGGAGTTATTATTGAGCCCTTTTGCTTTGTCATACCTCAAACTTGGTAGAAAATGTATTCAGGATCCTCACCTTCTGAGCTCCTACCTCCATCCTCACAGCCTCCAACCACTGTGACCTCACCTGCCCCTGCCCTTTTCTCGGGATGATTCTGCACAGAGACCAATGGTTTTACTAAGGCTGAAGTAACCATAATGTCTCTTTTCTAGCTCTAAACCTTAAAAGACTTGCTTTCTCACTCAAGGTTAATTCAGGAGTTATACAATGACCAATATTCTGTCGGGCCGGTGGTAGAGCACTTTTGGTTGGCTCTCTCACATTGCAAAACACACGCACACGCATGTGTACACACACACACATACGTCCCCTTAACTTCTCCTATTTTACCTGCTACAGTTTTCTTCCTTATTTATATGGCTGCAGTCACACTGATCTCCTAGATACTGTGGGGACCTACCAACATTTCCTGTCCCCTCTACTAGGAAGGGTCCTCCCCCAAAATTTACTTGGCATGACTCACATAATTGTGTGCTTCACCTGGCTTGCTCAGTTCTCAGGTTCTTCTCACCTTATTTGTGTGACTAGAGGAAAACTTCGGGTGCTGAGGAATATACCTTGTTTTGTTTGCTTTTGTTTTCTGACACAGGATCTCTCCCTGGGATAGGTCTTACTAAGTCAGCTAGGCAGCTGGCCAGTGAGCCAAGAGTATCCTCCTATCTCCACCTCCTCAGGCCTTGGGATTACACGTGCACACTACCACACAGATCAACACCTACAAACTGCACTGCCGCCCTATTCTATTCCCCACCTTCATACCTGTCATTTGTCAACTGACTGATGCCTATCCTGTTCCTAGAGGTAAAAATAAGAGCTGGAAGTTTTCTATTTTATTCATTATTCTGTCACAGTTCCTATAACAACTGATACAAAGCATTTGCTTGACATGTGTATGTTTATTAAAAGATAGCACTAAGAAGGAGTAGACATCTTCTTTAGATGAGCAGAAAGAAAAAAAAGGCATCAAAACCCATACAGCTAAGAACAGCCAAATGAGAAATCAAATTAGCATTTTCTAGAATGTGATTTAAATGAGATTGCTACTGACTTTTTCTCCAGAAAAACACCTGAGTGAGGAGAGAGCCAGTGCCGAGAGAGAGAGAAAGAAAGACACAGAGAGAAAATATCTTAAAATTATTCTTAAAATATTTTAAAATCCATTTCAAAAAGATGAGGTCTCATCATTCAGGGCCGTGATGTCCATTTCAGTGGCCCCCAGCTCTAGGTACTACTGGAACGTTAAGTAACTACACCACTTTCCTAAATTCTCAACCAGCCAAGTTAATCGAATGCCTTACCTTAGGCTAAAAGTCCATTACCAGTCCAATAAGATGGGTTTGCTTCCCCCAATGAAATAATCCTTTCTTTATTATCCATGGAAGTAAAAGTTAATCAAGGACTACTGAACAAATGTAAATTTCAAATGATACTACTAGTCTTCGTTATAATTTTTTAAAGGAAAGCTTTAGGACTCTTCAGTCATAAAAATAAAGTGATTATGAAATTACACACACTTAATGAACAATCCTCTCCATTAAAGAAAAAGACATAAACAACTTTACTGCACATCTTGGTGGCAGGGAAGAAACACAATTAGACCCATTAATAGCCACAAGAGTTATATTCCCGGTGGACCTTGGTTTCCAGAACTGCTTATTCATTTTCATCCACAGCAAAAGACAAAATGCTGCAGCAACTTGTCATGTATTTTAATTTCAAGATTATTTTATTGAACATTAGATTTATGGATATTTCACTGTCATATTCTAGTATCCATGATTGATCCAAGGACTAAATGAAAACATGCTTGTGAAGACAATGTCAATGCCGGCTATTATAAATAAGATCGACCTGAGGACATTTTGCTCCCCTATGTTCATAGTTTCACTGACATAGCCCAAACGTGAAGGTAATATAAACGTCTATGGAGACAGAAGCCCAAACACCTTATATACATCTTACACTTTTTCCCCTCATAACAAAGCAACAATGGCTAGGGAGTATCTTGCCTTAAACTATCATGGAGAAAGGGGGTTAAAGGTAAACAAGGCTAACTTAACCAAGCAAATAGTGCTTAAACACACACACGAAACTAATTCATAGTATGTATTTCTATCTCTAAATGGCCTTCAGTAGAGTGCTTGATTCCCTAATATTACAAAAGATTAGACACTTCCTATATTTTCATTTCCCTGGAATACAACCTAGACCAGGAAGTAAACAAATTATTCTGTTTTTAAAACACCCACCTCTGAACCTCATATTCTCAGGCTATGCTGCTAGCTCTTAGTCACAACTTCAAAATATGTCCATCCTTCTTTCCTTTCTGAGTTTTTTGTTTTGTTTTGTTTTGTTTTTGAGTGCTGGGGACAAATCCCAGGCTTTATACATGCCAGGCAATGCTCTACCTCTGAGTTATATCCCTAGCCCTCATTACTGACATTTTTTAGTCAATGGTTTCATGGTATATTAGAAGCAAAGGAAAAAGAGATTATACTGATAATGACAAGAACCAAAACTAAACTGAGAAAAGGCAAACATACAACTTGAATAGCTATGCACCAGGTGTTATGATTTTTGTCTGAGACAAGCCACGCCCACTCCCTCCCCCATCCGCTGAGGCAGGCTGATCTTCAGCTTCCGGCCTGAACTCGCTCTTTTTTTTCCATCTTCCTCTCGGAGAGGCAGTTTTCGCTTCTGCCTCTCTCTCCACTTCTCCTCTCCCCCCTCTTTTCTCTCTCTCTGTCCTCTTTTCCTTCTCTTCCCCCCTCCTTTAAGTAATAAATATCCAATTCTATTCTGTATGATGTGTCTGTCCACGTGTCTCCCACCCGCTCACCGCTGGGAACCTGCTCGCTGGGAACCTGCGCCTTACAGGGAATCACTGTCGCCTGCCTGGCCGCTCACCGTATG
>LOEQ01003609.1:95821-106425 GCA_001685075.1 Bramus lutescens | reverse complement strand
TACTCCACCCACCTAAGGGCTGGCCTATCAAAGGTCCAAGACAGTTTCTTTATTAACCAATGAAAGTAACACATAGACAGATGACCCTCCTACATCAGGTTACACTCTTTTTGATCACGACATTCAGAAAGAATCCACCCTGCACCTGGTCCTTCATCTGGAGGATGGCTATTCCCCATGGGCAGTGATGGCATTACTCTGCACTATAGCCATTTGCCCCAATTTAAGTTCAGAAGTTACAAGTTTCAGTAATAGCTGAACCTCTGTTAAAAATATTAATAAAGGTTTTCATGCATAATAAGCTTAAAAAAGGAAGAAAGGAAGGAAGACAGGAAGGCGGGAAGAAAGGTCTCCCCAAGAGAACCTATCTCATAAAACAAAAATGAAACACTTTCTTGATTTCCTCTTCTGTGAGGCATGCAATCTCAGACACTAAGATCCACTGCATACTCCTCAACAGAGGCATTCCTGGCCTGCCTGTCCATCAGGAGTATTCAGTCCCCAACACTCCCAATTACACCACCACTACCCGTGCAGATAGTGATACCACTCACTATCTGACCATTATCACAGATCTAGTTATTTGATGGTTTATTGTCTGTCTCCCTGTACTGGAATGTACAATCCAGTACAGAAGTGACATTGTCAACCTCTTTGTTACCCTTTCCTAAGCACCTAGACATCTGTGTTTGATACACAAAAACAAGTGAATTTTGTATAATAGTCATTTAATAAATATTACAGATAAACAGGTATTATGGGAAAATCAGTCTTCAGCTTAACCAATATATTTTTGACTGCATAGACAATAACTAAATAAGTAAATGAGAACATTTCAAAAATTGAGACACCAGAAGAAGCTTCACAAACATCAGGGTGGACTGGGCAGGTGAAGACACCCTTTGAAGGTAGAAGAATCAATAGACTTCCAGTGAGTTAGTTTGTCACTTATGCAGGGGTGAACTTTTCGGTGGTGTAGCTAGAAGAATCACCCATGCTTCTCTAAATATGCTCAATATTCCAACAATTACCAAGTTAGACTTAGAATCCACTCTCTGATCTGTCATTGGTGTCCTATCTTGGGTAATTTATTCATATCTCTACAGAAAAAGTACTTGGCAGTCCCCAAAAGTCAGCCACCATGGATATTCCAAAAAATGAGCACCTCAGCCAGAAGGAACAGCAAGAATGAAAGCCCTAAGAACAAGCTTGCCCAAATCCATGAGAAGAACAAGGAAAATAGAAGTCTCTGTCAGGAAAGGGTTAACCATATTATTAGGAGGCATCTGTCTCCTAAGTCATGGAAAAGGTTTTGTTTTACTATTTTTTTAAGGCAAGGTCTCATTCTAAAACTCAGTGGTCTGTGGCATACACAGCAGGTCTTTAAGTAAGTGAAAGACTATGGGGGAAGGAGTGACTGCCCTAGAACTCTCTATATAGACCAGTCTGGCCTTCAACTCACAGAGATCCTGCATCTTCCTCCCAAGTGCTAGGATTAAAGGTGTGTGTACACACTGAAGGGACATCAGCCCATCGAGCATGTGGTTCTAGCAGGCCTTGCCTTCTCTCCATTCCCTCTGCCTTGCTAAAANAAAAAAGTTAAGATTATCCAGGTGGTGGTGGCACCCACCTTTAATCCCAGCACTCGGGAGGCAGAGGCAGGAGGATCTCTGTTGAGTTAGAGGCCAGCCTGGTCTACAGAGAGAGTTCCAGGACAGGCTCCAAAGCTATAGAGCAACCCTGTCTCAAAACAGTAAAACAACAACAACAACAACAAAACTGTAAGATTACATTCTTAAAGCTAGCCACCAAGGTCTATTCCCTTACTTGACCACTTCCTCCTCCTGAGTTTGACGACCAAAATCCAACAATCAAAAGCCCCCTTTGGCTCACCTAATTAACATGCCCAATTAAAATTAAACACCTCATCCTAACACAGGGTTTCCTATTTTACCTTCAAAAACTCTTACAAGTTGTTCTCATAATCACACATATGCCATGGCACACATGCATATGGATCCTGGCCAGCATTTATTACTTCTTATCTTTTTTTATAACATCTATTCCAATTGAAGAGAAAGGATATCTCACTGTTGTTCTGATTTGATGATTAGTGACACTGAGAACTCTTTTCTTACACTTGTTGACCATTTGTAGGTTTATTTTGAGAAGTATTAATTTAGATAGCTTATTCTTTTTCGTTTTGGTTTGAGACAGTTTTGTGTCTTTTTTTTTTTTTAATGTAGCCCTGGCTGTCCTGGAATTCAATTTGTAGATCAGGTTGGCCTTGAACTCATCTCTTTTCCTGAGTGCTGGGATTAAAGGTGTGTACCACCATATGTGGCAAAGTGCTGGGATTAAAGAGATATGCCATCATGCCTAGCTGCAAATATTTTCTAAAGCCATACAAATTAACACTAGAAATATTGAAGCAACTTTTTTCTCTAAACTCATATTATCAAGTAGGTCTTTCCAAGGTTCCCGATCTGTCTTATCCAGTATGGAAGCCACTAGTCATGTATCTAGAGTGACATGAAATAGAGCTGCTATAATGCCAGTTGGGAGTGATGCACACCTGAAATCACAACACTACAGAGGCTGAAACAGGAGGATCACAAGTTCCAGGCAGGCCAGCCTGTGCAATATGGTGAATTCCAGGCTAACCAGAGCTACCTAATAAGACCCTATCTCAAAAGCAAAACAGCAACAAAAGAATATAAAGACAGAAAGAATTAGAATCAATATAATGAAAGAAGCAAATTTTTCTTTGTTTTCTTTTGGTTTGTTGTTATTGTGAAACTTGTTTGCCTATAGCCAAGATGACCTTGAACCCCTACTCTACAGACAGAGAAAATCTCAATCCAAGTAGTCACAAATGATTAACACAAAACAGCTTTAAAACAAAACATCTCATTCCGGGTGGTGGTGGCACAAGCCTTTAATTCCAGCACTTGGGAGGCAGAGGCAAGCAAGGCGGATCTCTGTGAGTTTGAGGCCAGCCTGGGCTACAAGAGCTAGTTCCAGGACAGGCTTCAAAGCTACAGAGAAACCCAGTCTTGAAAACGAACCAAACAAACAAACAAACCACAACATCTCATCATCTTAAGACAAACGAATATCTATTAATATGTTGTTGGACGGTTGATTGGTTTTCATTGTTTTGTTTTTCAACTTTTTTTTAGTTTAGTTTTTCAAAACAGGGTTTCTCTGGAGCTTTGGAGCCTGTCCTAGAACTAGGTCTTGTAGACCAGGCTGGCCTAGATCTCACAGAGATCCACTGCCTCTGCCTCCCAAGTGCTGGGATTAAAGGCTTGTGCCACCATCGCTTGGCTGTTTTTTTTTTAACTTTTTATTGATTCTTTGTGCATTTCACATCATTCAAATTGATTTCATTCATTTCCTCTCCTCATCCCTTTGTAGCCATTCTGCCCTTGCAACCTTCCCCTCAAAACAAAACAAAAATTAAAAGAAAAACCAAAACCCCAAAATAAAACAAAATCTCAGTGTGGAATGGTTTTCATTTTTAAAGATTTTCATTATTACTTACATGGAGGTGTGTGTATCTGCATGCAGGTTATGTGCACACAGTGCAGGTGCCCAAGGAAGTGGGAGGCATCAGATCCCCAGAGGTGGAGTTACAGATGCTTATGACCCCTTAGGACCATTGGAAGAATAATAGCAAGTACTTTTAGCTGCTAAGCCATTTCTCTAGTCCTTTGACTACTTTCTGCTTTGGGTTTTTTTTTAACAAATCTTTTTTTCTAACTTTTTATTTTTAGATTTATCTATTTTATATGATGCATGTTTTGCCTGAATGTACGTATGTGCACCACCTGTGTGCCTGGTCAGAAGCGGGCATCAGATCCCCTGGGACAGGAGTTAAAGACTATTATGAGCAACCATGACTCTTAACTGCTGAGCCAATTCTCCAGCCCTGATTATTTTTTGAAAGTAGCTGAGGCTGACTTTGAACTCACTATGTCGCAAAGACTGGCCTAGAATTCCTGGTCCTCCTGACTCTGCCTATGAAGTACCCAGATTACAGGCTCATGCACCACCATGCCAAGCTACTGGAATGTTTTAAGAAATTATATTCTCACTGGGAGAAGATCTTTGTGAGTTCAAGACCACCCTGGACTACATGAGAGTGAATCTGTCTAAAAGAGAAACAGAGCTAAGCGGTGTGGTGGCTCACACCTTTAATCCCAGAACTAGGGAGGTAGAAATGGGAAGTGATATGGCTGGGAGGAAAGGGGAGCTCGGATTCAGTCTGAGGACTTGTAGAGACAGGATACACCATTTGATCTGAGGATTTCATAGAGGTAAAAAACTAGTGGCTGGCTGCTCTGCCTCTCTGAACACTTTCAGCTTTCACCCCTAATATCTGACTCTGGGTTTTTATTATTAAGACTAATCAACCTCGAGCTACAACTGGATGTGGTGGCATGTCTCTAGAATTCTAGAACTTGAGAGGCAGAGACAGGAAGATCAGGAACTCAAAGTTAGCATTAGCTACCTTAAGCAAGGCCAACCTGGGCTATGCGGTACTCCCCACATGTAAAGGTGGAAAATGTGAATCAACTCCATAACTCCATAAAGTTCTCTGATCTCCACTCAAACATCATGGTAACCACCTTCCCACCAAAAAAAAAAATTAAATTAAAAAGCAAATACTTTTTCTGAAGGTTCTCTTGCTAAGCAGCAATGTATTGCTAGTGATTTGCACTCCAGGGGAAGACGCCAAGTTCAGGGCTGCCTGAGTGGAAATCCTCGACAAAACAGTCATTTTCTGATTTTCCAGTCAGCTTTCTAAATAACTGCCTGTGAATTTCTCTTTTTTTGCAAATTTCTTTTTTTTTAAATAATTTACTTATTTTTATTTTATGTGCATTAGTGTTTTGCCTGCATGTATGTCTGTATGAGGGTGTCAGATCTTAGAGTTAGTTACAGACAGTTGTGAGCTGTTATGTGGGTACTGGGAATCGAACACAGGTCCTCCAGAAGAGTAGTCAGTGCTCTTAACCACTGAGCCATCTCTACGGTCTGCCTGTGAATCTCTATGTAAAGGAACCACTGCAGAGGAGTTACCAGCACACATACATCTGGGCTCTCTAAAACCTTCCTGCAGTGCTGGTGACTCCTAGGTCGAGGCCTAGAGAAGGGAGGGAGAATCCTGTGAGGGTTTGTCAACTGGATCCACCTTGTTTGTGGCCCTCTCTGAAAGAAGCACTTGGGCCAGTTTCAATTCTGACTTTTCTCATGAACACTCCAAATCCTATGATGGCAAATCATTCCCAGTCACCCAGGATTCCCAAAGTACTTCTAGAATGTGATGTCAGATGCAAGCTAGACAAGAAAGGTCTACTTCAACAGTTTTAAGCCCAGGCCAAAGCAGGTCCCATCTTCCCAGGTAAAAGAGTGGAAGGACAAAGCTCAAACAGTCTCAGACAAATATTTCCCTCCTCCAAGAGCAGAAATTAAGAATAGCAACTCACTGGTTTGGCCAAAAAACTGAGAAACTGGAAAACTAGCTTTAAAAGAAATCACATAGCCTGACAGTATTGGAGAATGTCTTTAATCCAGCACTTGGGGGACAGAGGCAGTCAAATCCTTGAATTTGAGGCCCATCTGGTCTACAGAGCAAGTTCCAGGATAGCCAGGGCTACAAAGAGAAATCCTGTCTCAACACAGCCCCCCCAAAGAAAAAAAAATCACGTAACTACTAATGTGTCCCAAAGATCTGTAAATCAATACATGTAAGATAGACTCAGTGAAAGTCATTCTCTTTCTGCCTTAAGGAATCTGAGCTTCCACAGGGATGATGGATGATATTACCCTGATAGGGAGGATATTCTATTACAACACTCACACTGTGAAATTCAAATCTCTTAGGGCACAAACAATGCTTTTAAGACTTTCAATGCTAAGGAGATAACAGACATTTCACAAGCTCTCTCTTATTTGATCAATTGCATTTACTTTACACCTATCATTTAAGAAGTACTTGTTCCTGTGGCTTTATAAGTCTCTGTTGTTATTTGTTTGATATACATCTTAGGATGGGTGGTAAGTAAAAGTATTTGTAACCAATGGCTGAAGTCTAAGGCACAGAAGAGTTTGTCCTGGAATACAGTAATCAGAGCGAGAGCCCAGTCCTGGCATACAGTAATCAGAGCGAGAGCCCAGCTTGTATGTGCTTTTGTGGTTAAAGTAGCATCTCTCCCCAAATGCTTTCATGCAAATAACATTTCTGCTGCAAGTTATGCATGCCAGTTCAGCGTGGCCACCTCCTTTGGCTATAATATTTTTGTCTAACAAGGGTTAACTGTAGTACTCCTTTTCTCTTTGTTTAATATAATTCAGGAAGAAATTGTGAGGGATAGTTACTGAACCCATTCCCGAAGTAAGCACAAGATAAGGACATTCAAGTGTGTTTTGAAATGAAGTCCCAATTCAATACAGTTTCTATGTTATACAGCAGAGTACATGTCAACTCCTAGTCACTTTTAAATGACTAGGAAAATTGTTTGCTTACAAAATTTAATAATTTTCTGCCTTTCCTAATATTAGCAATTCAGAAGAAAAATGTGGGAAAATCTCACCAAATGAAGATTGAAGAGAAAGGATAGGTTAATAAGCCTCTAAAACCTTTGCTTTACTATTAAGCAACATGCTACACACTCTCCTCCTCTCCCCACTACACCCTACACATCTCCTTGCCATACCCAGCCACAGTAGAGGACGATTCAGTAGGGGAGGGGAGCAGCCCCAGCTCTTAAAGCTATGAATTTCATAATGAACAAGAGCAGAGCTGCCTAGTCATATAACAGTTTTGATGGGTTTTTGTCCAAAGATAATCATATTTCATGGTGGCTATTTTGGAAAGGTGAGAACAGATGGGATCAGGACCTTTCCTTTTATATAATTTATCTTTCTATACTGTTTGAGTCATGGACATGCTAATGCTGTTTTTTGTTGTTGTTGCTATTTTAAATGCTGGTAAAAACAACAAAGCAAAGAACAATTAAGCCTTTTTGTTTTGATTTGTTTGTCTTGTTTTGTTTTTCAGTTTTTTTGAGACTGGGTTTCTCTGTGTAGCCCTCGCTGTCCTGAATCTCACTCTATAGACCAGGCTAGTCTGAAACTCATAGAGATTCTCCTGCCTCTGCCTTCCGAGTGCTGGGACTAAAGGCATGCACCACCACAGCCTGGCCAATTAAACCTTTTTAAAGCCAACTGTGAGCATGCTATTGAAAGTTTTAAAAATAATATTATCAATCCTGAGAATTTAGTAAATAATAAAAAGGAGCAGACATGTACCTAAGAGCATCTACAATGCTTACCTTTATTTAAACATCCAATAAAGGAAATTATTTTTTTCAAAAACAAGCAAAATTTTCAAAAGTATCAAGAATAGCAGCATTACCTTCCTACTGCTCTGTTACACTCTTTTCTGTACTAGGTGACACCCACTCCTATAGTGCTGATTGCTTTTCAGTTTTCTTTGTTTTCGAGTAAGTGTTTTTGTTTGTTTTCGAGACACAGTTTCTCTATAGCTTTGGAACCTGTCCTGGAACTAGCTCTTGTAGAGCAGGCTGACCTCAAACTCAAAGAGATCTACCTGTCTCTGCCTCCCAAGTGCTGGGACTAAAGGCGTGAGCCATCACAGACCGGCTCAACTAAATCTTGTTATATCTCCCTGGCTGGCCTGAAACTATGAAACTCTGGCTGTCCTTAAGTCATTAATCACCCTGCCTCAAACTCCCAAGTGCTCTAGGCATATGTCAGTATGCCTAGTTCCCACGTGTTCCTATGCACACCTAACCTCAGATTTGCATGGCTTAGCTGCCTATTGCTCATAGGTTTGTGTTGCACTGGAGTTACATGAGAGAAGAATGTTAGTTCCAGGTTCTATACAGTTTCATGTGTCAGTATATTTTAAGCAACACGAACAAGGAAACAACAATTCACCAAATGACTCAATACTTAGAAGGGCCAATAACGGCCTTTTTCTCCCCACAGGGAGTTTTCTATCCTGAAGACATGCAGCATGCTCCAAGAAGCACAGTGTTTCTCAAGGTGCTGGGAGGCACAAGGATAATTGATAAAAAAAAAAAGTCATAGAAGGGCAGATGATAGGCCAGGACTGGACAGTAAACAAGACATAACTACACACATCCACATACAGAATGCCTACCCTGTATCTTGGGACAGTAATTTATTATGCAGGCCTTTTAGTAACCAAGAGCTCTTACAGTCAAACCAAAACTCAACTCTGTGATTCTTCTCTTTGTTTCCCTTTGTGACAGCTTCTGCCCATAAATTCATGTTTTTTAAATCTAACATGCCAGAAAAGGCAGCCACCCAAAGGTCACTATTCAAACACTCCCAGATACAAAGGAGAACATGTTTCACTAACAGCAGACCCCTGCAGGATGGAGCAGAAGACTCTGATGCAGTGACTAGGAGGAGCAGCATACTTCAGAAAGAGAAAGGCCCACACAGAAAGAGAGAGGCCTGCCCAGCCAAAAGGCATACTGCACCATTCTACAACAAGATCTCACTTGAGTTTGGTGTCATGCTAGGGCTCTGGCCAAAGTAAATTACTATGGTTCCTGATTTCCTTAAAGGAAGAACCGAGAAAGCAGACAATATAAATTAGAGCAGTAAATGAGAACACGAAGGACCGAGTGTAGGGTGGAAATGGCAGTCTACCATCATCCCGAGCTTCAAATCCACACTTCTGGCAGCAATTCCTGTCCCAAATACACATATACTCTAAGGAAACTTCTGCCTAGGAGCACAAATCCTGGGCAAATCCATACTACACATATACACATTCTACTGCCCATGTTAGCAGGAAGCAACCTAAATATTCATCAGAATCAAATAGTAATTCATATAACCAAATATTATCCATTAGGGAAAGTACTAAAAACTTAAGAGCTACCAAACAATATTGATAACTTGCACAAGCCTGAGTTAAAAGTGATGGAATACATACAGTATGAGACATTCACTACAAGCTCCAAAAACGTTGAACCCAGGAAGGAGGTGCATTCCTTTAATCCCAGCACTAGAGAAGCAAGATACAGGCAGATCTCTGTGAGTTCCAGATCAGCCAAGGCAAGTAGGATACTCTCTCTCTCTTACTCTCTCTCTCTCTCGATATTTTATATATATATATAATCTTACAGACTCATATGTAATAAAGCTATAATTAAGAGAGACAGACAGACAGAGGTAGAAGAACACAATCCAGAAGAGTGTTCACTTTTGTAGGGGAAGCCAGAATGTGGTTCAGGAAGGGACACATTCAGAGCTTTAACAGGAGGGGTAGAGCTCTCTATTTTTCACTAAATGACATGAAAAGATGTGCTAGTCATCACTTTTCATGCCCTATATATGGGTGTGATGTTGTTCAAAACAAAGGGAGATAAGGAAATAGTAAGAGAGTTGAGGGTGGAACCCCACAATGCTCCCAATCTCTAACTTAGACACACATCCACCTGCCCTGTTGGGCTAACAGTGAGGCTAGAACCTGAGAAGCGCAAAAAGAACACCTCCAGGCATCTCTTTGTGCTTATTGGGCAAAACCAACCCTGCAGGCTGTCTTATCACAGGACCAGTTCCAACACACTGTCCCCAAAGAGTTACTGAAGAACTGCTTTGCCATAGGGAAACAGAAAACATCTCCAAGTATATCGTTTGATGCAAGTTCCCAGATGGTTCCAACAACAGAAAAATAGATTGAATTTAGGAACAAGGCAGTCATTTTACAGATCCCTGAGGAACTGGGAGACCCTATGACCATTATCTAGGGGAGGAGGAAATGAAAACTTGCATTTAGGAACACATTCAATAGATGCCCAAA
Source organism: Bramus lutescens (assembly GCA_001685075.1). Taxonomy (NCBI): domain Eukaryota; kingdom Metazoa; phylum Chordata; class Mammalia; order Rodentia; family Cricetidae; genus Bramus; species Bramus lutescens. The sequence continues at coordinate 96,551 of LOEQ01003609.1, read as the reverse complement.
ACTAAGGGCACAAAGTACCCATAGAATGTGTGTAATGTGAAGCACAGATGAACGTGCATACCGAACCCCCAAGTGTCATTAAACCAGCTTTACCTGCAACAGGTAACAACTGAATTTGGCATATGCTGAGTATATTGGGAAATACCAATCTCTACCACATCTGTGTAACATATGTACAGCCCATGAGTGCTAGAGAGGCAGGAAGAAGAGTGACTTACTGATCGTAAGGAAGGCCATATTATTTGGTCAGACCCAAGAAAGGCTGGGTCCAGGAGGCCAAAAGGGTAGTCCTGGCCAAGGCAGAAGGTGGGGCTACTGGGAGAGGGCAGGCCCACACAACAATCTTGGAAGGCCCAGGCGAAGGCAGCACCCCGTCACCACACACACAAACACACAACCACCTCTCTCCTCCCTCTCTCTCCCTTCTTCTTGTTCTCTCTCTCTCTCTCCCTCCCTCTCTCTATACCTCTCTCTCACCCGAGCCGGGACGAGTTTAGGGTGGCGGACGTCCCCCAACCCAACAGGGAGAAATAGGGAGGTGGGGCCTGTCACAGAGCCAACCTGGCGGTCCCCTAAGCGCACACCTAGTCCCACCCGCCCGTTGCTCACCTGGGCACACAGCTGGACGAGCTCCGGTCCACCTCCCAGGTGGCATACAAATTCATCTGCACCGGGGCGGGGGTGCGGCCTGGTCCTGGACCGCCGGGAGGCGCAGAGCCCGAGGCCACAG
>LOEQ01003609.1:33933-50000 GCA_001685075.1 Bramus lutescens | reverse complement strand
TCTGCCATGTGGGGGCTGCTGATACCTGCTGGAAAGGGTGGGGATTAGGAAATGCCTTTTGATTGACTGATGCTTTCCCTCCCCAGGGGCCTGGTATATCATCCCCATCCTCATGATTTACATCATCATCCAGTACTTCATTTTCCTCAAGTGAGGCACCTGTCTTACTGCCCAGCTTCACCATGGCTCTCTACCTAATCCACCCCAGCCCTTACTCCACTTAGGCCATACTGGACTGAGAGGATAGTACGTGGCCTCTTCCCTGGTGTCTCCTTTAAGAGAACTTCACTGTCCCCTCTGTAGCCTGGTGATTGCTGTCCTGGTAGATAACTTCCAGATGGCACTTCTCAAAGGCCTAGAGAAAGTGAAGCTGGAGGTACCACACACACGGGGGATGGAGAAACAGTGTTCCAGGTGTGGGGGGCAGGGAAGAAACCCTGGGAGAACCGAGGCCTTTTATCTAGAAAGCTGCCCGGGTCCACGAGAAGTTGCTGGACGACTCTCTGACAGAGCTCAGCAAAACAGGTACTGGCCAGTCCCTCCTTGGCATTCCTCCCACTCCTGAGTAGCCAGGCAGCTTCAGGACGGTAGAGTCTGAGATATGAGAGGACTATTCAAGGTTAGGACTTCGTTCCAAAGGCCTCTAGATTATACTCTAAAAGTCAATTCAATTCAGTAATTTTGGTTTTTTTTTTTGAGACAGGGAAAATAGACACACAGAGAGAATAAAAATACATTTTTTGGGACAGAGAAAGAGAGAGGAAGAAAAAGAAATAAACACAGAACCTGAGCTTCAGGACCCTGCTCTGAGATCAGCAAAGCAGATCCCCACCTACAACTGATAAGTTACCTTAAGTGGAAAAATAAATTAATTGGCTCCAGAGAGCAAGTTAAGAATGCAAAGAATTTGGGGAGTGGCTTGACCAGTACTCAAGTGGCCATCAGAATCTGGAATCTGGTCTCCATTATTTCTGTTCTGTCGCCCTTTTGTATGGTTTGGTCTTTATTTGGAGGGAGGGGTCAAGACAGGTTTCTTCTGTGTAGCTCTGGCTGTCCTGGAACTTGCTCTGTCTACCAGGCTGGCCTTGAATTCACAGTGGTTTGCCTGACTCTGCCTCCTGAGTGCTGGGATCAAAGTTGTGCGCCACCACCACCTGGTTAAGATCTCCCTTGTACTTCCCTGACTGGTGGGATTCCTCTGCCTTCTTGAATCAGTTGTTCGCCTGGACATCCTCCTGCCCACACTTCTCTCTCCATGCAGATGCTGATGCCCAGATGAGCGACAGTGCCTTGCAGGCACAGTTTATCGAAAGAATGTTCAGCAACATGACAGAAAGGTGAGGAGATAGGAGGAAGGGGAGGCCTCAGGTCCAGGGCAAGAGGTCTGGAGGCCTGATGGTCTGAAGGAAAAAGAACATTGCCCACCTCTCCTGGGTAGGAGGAAGTGGGCAGACTAGACCTGTTTCCACACCCACAACTGGGACATGGGAACATAAGCCTCCCTGGACAGTGAGGAGCGACACCCAGCTCTCAGAGAAACTCATATTGGCTGCACTACAAGGACCATATCAGCAGCAGAGCTTTCTTCTCTCTCTCTCTCTCTTTGTTTTTTGTTCGTTTTTCGAGGAAGGGTTTCTCTGTAGCTTTGGAGTCTGTCCTGGAACTATCTCTTCTAGAGCAGGCTGGCCTTGAACTCACAGAGATCCACCTGCCTCTGCTCCTGAGTGCTGGGATTAAAGGCGTGTACTCCTACCGCCTGGCCACTTTTCTTTTTATTAAAGAAGCACCCTGACCCTTGTCAGATTCAGGCTCCATGACAGTGCCAGGGACCCTGGGAGAAGTCATACTGTAATACTGCCACTCAGGTCCATGTTCCAGAGTCTTTGCTGGTTCATTAGAGACAGACAGGTTTCGGCCATGTGGAAGGTTGAAGGGGGACTGATAAGATTCAGTGGGTGGACGAGTAAGAGAGTAATGAACATAGGTGAATATTAGTGGATGGATAGATGGTTCTTTAGACTGAGTGGGTGGATCCAGGGATGAACAGGTAGGCGCAGGGGTAGGTAAGTATGGAACGGTGCAATGGCTGGACAGGCGAGTGACTGACTGGGCACATGATGGATAGGCAGGTGGTTTTGTGGATCCATGTTTAGGCTTGTGTAGATGAATGGGCAAGAAGATGGATATGAAAAATAAGTATATGGCAGGATGTGTGATTAAGAGATAAACCGTGGCTGATGTCCTTATGACAGACAGGGATATTTTGGGGATTGGACAATAGGCAGACTCACTGAGTATAATGGTGTACACTGGTAACCTCAGCTCCTTGAGAGGCTGAGGTGGAAGGATCACAAGTTCAAAGCCAGTCTGGACAACTCAGTGGGAACTCATCTCAAAATGTTAAGGGCAAGAAGAGATGGTGATGTTTGTAACGTGCTCTCCCTGCAAGCATGAGGACCAGAGGCAACACCCACGGATAACTCTGGGTGTGGCAGTGCATTCCTGTACCTGCAATCCTGGTGCCGAGGCAGTAAAGTCAGCAGGATCCCTGTCTAGCCAATCAGTGAGCTCCAGATTCAATGGCAGATACCATCTTCAAAGATAAAGTGGAAGTCTGGCAGTGGTGGCAAACACCTTGACTCCCAGCACGCAGGAGGCAGAGGCAGGTGGATCTCTGTGAGTTTGAGACCAGCCTGGTCTACAAAGCTAATTTCAGGACAGCCAGGGCTATCCAGAGGAATTCCTGTCTTCAAAAACACAAAAAACAAAAACAAAACAAACCCCAAACAGCAGCAACAAAAGTGGAGAACTATAGAGGAAGATAACCAATGCTGACTTCTGGCCTCCACACACACACACACATGTGCACAATAATATACACAAAATAATAATAAATAAAATCTATAAAAAGAGGGGCACACTGGAGATAGAGATCTAGGTCATGGCAAGCAGAGCCACATTAGGGCCTAGGAACCCAGCCCTTGCCTCTGCCCGACTCCAGGCAGCGAGAGCTCCACTTCCAGTACCTACAGTTGGTGGCATCGGTGGAGCGGCACCAACAGAAGTTTTGTTCCCAAGCATCTGTCATCAATGAGATTGTCGACACTGCATTTGAACCAGGAAGGATGGGGGGGGAGGTAGAGAGAGGGTTGGGGGAGGAGCTCTTACCCAAAAGTGGTTCTGAGTAACAGGTGTGGTATTGGCAAAGGCTGGCCCTGGCTCTCTCACATACACCCTATCTGACCCCACAGGCTGGAGAAGAGGATTTCGGGAAATGACCCTGAGGAGTACCACCATATTGACTTGAGTCTTTGGCAAGTGGCCAACCAGGATGGGTTGGGACAAGTCCCTAACTCTGCTGGCATTCTTATCCAGACCATGCTGGAGTGAGGTCCCAACATAGTTTTAAAAAGCCCAGGTGACTCTGTGTCCTCACTGGCTAGCCTGAAGCAAAAGTAGGGGAGTTGGAGAGTGTGCTGCAGCCATATGACAAGAGTTGCATGCAGAGTTGGAGNGAGTTGGAGAGTGTGCTGCAGGCATACATCAAGAGTTGCATGCGGAGTTGGAGAGTGTGCTGCAGGCATATGACAAGAGTTGCATGCAGAGTTGGAGAGTGTGCTGCAGGCATATGTCCAAAGTTGCACACAGAAGGGGCTCCTCTTGTGTCTCTCCCAGCCTCACCAGGTCCCAGCCTCCCAGCTCAGAGCAACAATGCTTTAGAAAGAATCAAAAGGGTAACACAGAAAGAGGAGCCTGTTGCTGGGTGGTGGTTCCAGGACAGCCAGGACCATTACTCAGAGAAACATGTCTCAAAAAAACAAAAACAAAAAACAAGAAAAAGGAAAAAGGGAGCCTGGGGTGGTGGTGGATTACCAAATTCAAAGTCCTCTGCTAATGTGAGAAAAGCCTGTCTGGTCTGAGTCGGGAAAAAAGAACAGATTGGAACATCCCAGAATCATCAGGATTTCATGAGACACCAGACATGGGTTCCAGCACCCAGGAACTCAGGCTTACCAGGAGCCCCAGCATCTAACATAAGGGTACCTACCCAGTGGGAATATTAAGAACCCAAAAGGTCAATGGTGGCACATGCCTTTAATCCCAGCATTCAGGAGGCAGAGACAGGTGGATCTCTGAGTTCAAGGCTAGCCTCGTCTACAGAACTCGTTCCAGGACAGCCAGGGCTACCCAGAGAAACCCTGTCTTGAAAAATCAAAAATAAATAAAAATTAAAAAGAACCCAGAGGTTTGAAAAAAGTGGGGGAAGAGCTAGTGTGATGGCTGGGTGGTTAAGATCACTTGCTGATCTTCCAGAGGACCCAAGCTCAGCTCCCAGCACCCACATCAGACTGCTTACAACCACCTGTAATTCAGTTCTAAAGGACCTGACAGTTTCTTTTAGCCTCCATGGGCATTGCACTCACATGCTCAACCCACATACAGACACGCATGCACGCACATAAAATATTCCCAAAACCCCTAGAGGTTAAAGGTCACTGATATCCCCTTCCCTACCCGTGTGAGACTACGAAACCTAGTAAAGGGGTAGAGGAGGCCTTTAACTTTCCTGGCCTCAGAGCGAAGGACACAGAAAATGGCTGCTTCTGCTCAGGCTGCTTTAGATGAGTCCCACATGCACTGTCTGAGCCCCGGAAGGATGTCCAGAGCCCCTGTGTCCACATGGGACTGCCAGCGGGACGCTTGTCTGTACTAAGCATTGAGTAACATGATGCTCACTCCTGGCCCAGGGTCTCCCTACCAAGTGTTAGCTGTCTTCCATCATTTATAGCAACCTTACTCTTAGTGGAGGCCGGTCCAGGGGTCACGTAGCCTGGAAGGACTCCAGAATGGGAGTTGGAGGGTGGTCGGACCAACACCCACCCTGACCACTGGCTTTTGCCAGGAAGCAGTGCAATCTCTGGGACTTCAAGACAAACATTGCTTGGTGGAAACTCCTCTCCTAAACTTGCTTAGTCACGCCTAGGCCCAGGAATACACCAAGCAGAGGAAATGCCATCTGGGATTTGGGCACAGGTTCCAGGGGTAGAGAAAGCACTACATGGGCTTTCTGGAGTCGGGCCTCTCCCCAGCCTCACACATTCATTCAACAAGTATTTCCTGCCATTTGCCCTGTACTGGCTCCATGCTGGTATCTCCTGCTTGGTAAAACCTGGGAAACCTTCCAAGCAGTGACTGCATAGCACAGACTGAACTGCCGTGGGTATCAGGTTCCAGCAGAAGCAGGGCTGCAAGTGTCCCCTATGTCAGTATCAAATCCAGCCCCTCAGTGTGTCAGGCTTCCCAGGTGGTACTCTGTCTCCGTTCCCTCCCTGATGTGGCCTTTGAGGGCTGTAGACAGGACCCCAGTTGTAATTGCTGTTCATGAGGCCACAGCATTGGGAGGGAGGAGGGGGTCAGACAGGAAGAAGAGAGGTGTGAGGCCTCTCTTAGAAAGGAGAAGGCATGAACAGTGACAAATGACTGTCTGGTCACTCTCCACACCACCCCTGTGACACCAGCTTGAGCCTAGCACCTCCTAGTGCTCTCAAAGCAACCAGTGACTATGGCCTGTCCCCCAGGGTAGATGTGTGTTAGTGTGTCTGAGCAAGACTTCTGGACACGATTCAAGGGCTGGCTTGCAGGGTTGGGGTGCTCATCTCTAGGTTACTTGCTGCTTCTCTGAGGCATGTATTTTCTGCCTGTTGTCTCTACTTGTGTGTTTCTAGGCTGTGTTTCTAGCATTTTCAGGGCATGTCACCTGAGTGGTTCCTGTGACTGGCCCCACCTCTTTCATTTGACCATGTGTATAACAGGGATTGTAACCACAACGAAGCCCACAGAGAATGTAATACCTGTTTCCTCCAATCCAGCAGGACACTGAATGGACCCTGCTGCCTCCTGTGAAAGCAACCCTCCAGAGTAGCAGGCTTGCTCTTGTTCCCTCTGGTATTCCAACGCCCAGGGCCCAGGTTCTTTTAAGAATCTTGCCCAAAGCAAAGCACTGAGAAAATCCCTGTGGGGAGGATGTGAGAGGCAGGTTCCTAACTTGGCGGCCTCTTGGCCTATGGAGATGCTAATGGAGAGGAGGCCACTTCCTGCTCCCAGTGTGCACGAGAATATTTGTGACCTAGGAGCCAAGTGCCCTGGAGCCCACAGAGCTGAACATCCGTGCATGTCTTACACTACTTCCGAGTACTGAGAGTTTAGCGCGCTTCCCTTCAAGTGTTTATAGTGTGGGCCTGACTGGATTGCAAACTGCCTGGAGGCCCCTCAATGTAGCCAGAGTCATGTCCTGTAAGGCCAGCTCTGGACTAGTGCCAAGGCCTCAAAGGCTGAAGTTTAGAACTTGACATTTCCCCGCATGTATGCGGTCAAACATTTCTGACACTGAGACATGAAGTGCTGTGTTTGCTGTCCCAGAATGTTCCTTGCTGAAGGGAGAAAAGATTATTGTGAGCTCCCTGTAATTCTACTGTCTGATGCTCTGTACCACTTCCTCATTTGAGAGCAATAAAAAGATCTGTGCCACTAATAAACGTGTTGACCTGGGTCATCAGCCCTTGCAGCCCTCCTGATCAGTTTCTATCTTTTCTCATTCCCATCCACCCTGTCAGAGTTCCAGCATGAACCCAGGAAGAGATGCCCGGTCCTGTTCACACAGACATCCCTCTGTAACAGTCTCAGGGATTCATCCTTTGTTTTTGTTTGGTTGGTTTTGGGTTTTTTGTTTGTTTGTTTTCAAGCCTGGTTTTCTCTGTGTAACAGCCCTGGCTGTCTTGGAACTCACTTTGTAGACCAGGCTGGCCTCGAACACCCAGAGATCTGCCTGCCTCTGCCCTCTGAGCACTGGGACTAAAGGTGTGTGCCACCACCGCCTGGCCCATCATCCCTCTTCTGTGACATTCCTTCTCCCTTACCTCCGAGACTACTGGAAGTGTCTGAAGAACCTCTTTCCTATTGAGGGACGCACCCTCAGTACTGCCTCAGGCCAGTCAGCAGGGACTCTCTGGGGGTTAGGGCAGAGGGCCTGTCAGCTGAAGAGTTCTGAGAGTCACTGGGAGCTGAGTGAGAGCCGGGATGAGTGAAGTGCACAGGATAACTCAGTGCAAGAAGCCACGCTAAGAATTTATTTCAGCAGATGAGGCCCATGGCCCTGAGGTCCCTCCACCACCATGCTGGTTCCCATGGGATCTTGTCACTGTCACCCTGGGGCAGGTTACACCACCTTACAGTCATGCTTTAGAAGCTGAGTGGTGTTCTTCCAGGGGACTTCAAGGAGCTCAAAGTTGCAGCGCAGCTTCTGAAGAGAGAACACAGTGGACAAGGAAGTTGAGCTTGGTGCCAGCCTCCTCCTCCCAGCAGTCAGCCTCCTGCCTGCCACATCTCTCTGGAGCCAGGGACAGATGACCAGTGGTATCCAAACATGAAGTCAGATGTCAGGAGATGATCCCAGGTCTATCAGGCAACTCCCACCCCAAGAAGAAACCCCAATCTGTCCTCCCTGCACCCCACCCTGGCCTGAGTCACACAAAGACCAGACAGGACAGGTCCAGCCAGGCCTTTGCCTGGCCAGATAGACTAGTCAGGATGGGCAAGCAAAGGGCCTCAGACACTGCAGAGAGCTGGACTGGGGTCAATGTTGTTACCTCTTGCTGCACTCCTGCGGCCAGAGGGCAGGTGGTGAGGTCCATGTGATCTCCAGAGACTCTGGTCTTTCTGCACTCTGTGCTCTCTAAGTCCATAGTCAGATAGTACTTGAGGCCAGCCACCAGCTGGGAAAAGACAGGCAGGTCAGAGATACCTGGGAGCCCAACCAAGGTATGTGTCTACACTTTCCCTCCAAGTCTTCAACTTCGCCTGGCAAATGCAACACTCTGGCCTAAGAATTCAGACCCGGAGTGGAGATGGGGCTTCTAGGTGTAACCTGGGGTGGAGGCAAACCTGCAGGCCCCGCAGGAGGATGAAGATCCCCTATGTACACCTGTCCGTAACTGGGGGCAGATGTGGAGAATGATACCTCCTCTGTCTGGGGCCCCTCCCACTCCATCTAACACGGTTAGGGAAGTGAGGTTAGTGATGCCAAAAATGATTGAATCCTGAATTTTTTTATATTTAGATAATGTTGGTTGCCATTCATCCGTTTCTGTTTGTTTTTAACTATTTTGTAAAATGGGCTCGACGTCATGGTTGTCTTAGTGCTGTTTGGTATCCGGCCATCAGCTCTCTGGCCTGTCCCCTGTCCCTCTCCTTCTCCACAGCCACTCTGTCCCACCACCACCAGCCACCATACCTGATACGCTGCATCGACGATTTTGGTGTCTCGGAAGTAGTAAAGGCTGTTGCTGCCCATATTGTAGGTGCTCACAGCGACCTGTGCGGCCCTCTGCACCCTCGGATCGCTGGGAGACAGGTTTTGGCGTTCTCCGGTTCTGCGGCTTCGCAGCTCGGCGCGGGCGTCCGGGGACAGAGTCAGGAGGCAGAGTGCGAGCAGGGCCAGGCCCATCGCCAGCGGGAAGAGAGGACGCTCCATAGCTGCAGATGTCAGTGCCAGAGCTCCATCCCGCGCGGCTTTTACAGGCTCTCGGGGCCCCGCCCGGCTCCGCCCACCACCTGCCCTTTTCCCTTAGCAGGCCTGGACCCGCTGCAGGTGCCTGAAGGCGGCTGTACCTCCCCCACCTAAGTCCTGTAAGGACCAGGGGTGGCACGGAAGTCCCAGAACCTCTACGTGTAAGGTTGCTGGCCCATCATCCCTACCATCCAGGAGGGAGAGGACAGTGCCAGTTCACCAGCGCCAAGGGCCACCCACGGGGACAGGACAGTGAACCTGAAGTGTGAACTGCCAAAAGCAGCTATGGTTGAGATCTTACTATGGCAATCGCTTTCTTGCGCTGTAATTCTTAGAGAAATTACAACCTCGGGCCTCCATTTCTTCTTCTGGAAAATAAACCTAAGGATTCAATGAACTGACGTAAGCAAAGTGCCTCCGAGCAGCTGGGTGCTAGCAAACAGTAGGTAGGCAGACAGGAGTCTTTACTACCGAAGTCACACTGCTGGATTCTCACAGCCATGATGACATGGGGTAACCGGAGCTTGCGCTTTTGCAGAGGTGGGAACAACACAAAAGGGAGAACTAATTTGCTTAAAGACATGAGCTGGTCCATGAACAGCCCAAAGTGTGTGTGTGTGTGTGTGTGTGTGTGTGTGTGTGTGTGTGTGTGTGTNNGTGTGTGTGTGTGTGTGTGTGTGTGTGTGTGTGTGTGTGTGTGTGATAAAACAAGGTTATCTATGTCCGAGGCTGACCTTGAATTTGTGTAGTTCAGGATGACCTTGAACTCCTGATTTTTCTGGCCTCTACCTTCACATACTGGGATTACCATCATATTTTTATGTGGCACTGAAAAATTAATCCAGGGCTTCCCGCGTGTTAGACAAGTGCTCTACAAAACTGCGCCACAGCCCCATTTAGTTTTTTGTTGGGCTGGCTGGAACTTAGGATCTCATGTCTGCTGGGCAAAACTTTATCACTGAGCTGTAATCTTCAGCCTTCTTTCTACTCCTTTTCAGACTGGGCCTTGTTCAGTCTCCCAGCTGACCTGACCTTGCTCTGTAGCCAGGTAGGCCTTCAATCTTTGACTCTCTAACTTCAGGTTAGGGATTACAAGCCCATGCCACTAGCACCAGCTCAAATCTGTGTTCTTGCCAGGCAGTGGTGGCGCACGCCTTTAATCCCAGCGCTCGGGAGGCAGAGGTATGTGGATCTCTGTGAGGTCAAGGCCAGGCTGGTCTACAAGAGCTAGTTCCAGGACAGTTAGGACTATTACACAGAGAAACCCTGTCTTTAAAAAACCAAAACGAAAACAAAACAAAATCTACGTTCTTAATCCAGAATGAATTTGAAAGGTAAGAATTGCCCCCAAAGGAGAGGGTGTCCTTCCAGTTGCCATCTTATTAACTGGGTGGCTTTGGATAAGTCATTCGGGCCTCAGTGTCCTATGGGGAAAGGAGTGACTATTCTTACCTCCTAAAGCTGCTCTGACAATGAAGGTTCCAGGCCAGGGACACTGGGCATACACTAGGAGTACTAGCAAATTCGGAAATCCTGTAGTATTTTGGAAGAACCCAGTGACTGCTTGGGGATTTGGCACTGCTCCCTTCCCCAAGGGTCTTTTATTTTGTTTGTTTTTAACCAGTTCATTCCCTTTTTTCCCCTTTTCTTTTTTTCCTGTTTTTGAGGAGAAAGAGGGGGGATGCTCATACCTCTGCATGGGTAGGAAGTGGATGCATGTCATTGCAGACACATGTAGATGGTCAAAGGTCAAAGGTCATCTTTCCAGAGCTGGTTCCCTCCTTCTAACATATGAGTTCTGACGTTTGAACCCAGGTTTTCAGCCTTGGCAGCAAACATCTTTACCCCTGAGCCATCTTACTGGTCCTCCTTGGTGATCTTAAATGGGACTTGGAAGGAGCAGGGCTTTCAGCTCCTGGCAGACGATTAGTATTTGACTAGAAACTCTGCTGTGATAAGGATAACACACAGTACACCCTTCCCCCAATTCTAGACCTTCCGAATGCCAGGGTCAGGAGGCAGTGATTTCCCAGCCCAGAGTGCCAGCTTCACCCCATCCAGCTACACACTTGCTCCACCTGACAGCCTCTTATGAAAGACAAACTGCCGAGACAGGCATGGTGTCTCCCACCTGTGATCCCCAGCACTGGGCAGCAGAAACAGGCAGATCTCTGTGAGTTCAAGGCCAGCCTGGTCTGCAGAGTGAGTTCCAGGTCGGGGCTACATAGTAGTAGACTTGTGAGGCTTTGTATCAAATAAATATATATATATATATATATNTATTTGATTCTTATAGTCTTAACCAGGCAGGGGCCCTGAGTTGAGGGACCCTGGTGAAGAAGTAGAGCCAGAAACATAGGACAACTCACAAGGGAGTCACGGGTGAAGCAGCTCCAAGCAGGGGAGCCTCCCAGCTCCAAGCTCACACAGCTCTCCTCACCTAGCGTGGAATCCAGTCACAGTACCTCCTACGGCTACCTCAAAAATCCCTCAGGTGGAGGGGCTGGGGAGATGGCTTGGTTGATAGAGTGCCCACCACACGACCATGTGGATCTGAGTTCAGATCCCCAGCACCCACAAAGTAGATGGGGAGGTTCTTGGAGTTCCTTGGCCAGCGAGGCTGGCAGAACTGTGTGCTTCTGATTCAGTCAGAGATTCATTCTGTCTCCTAAAATAGGGTGGAGAGCAACTGAAGAAACCACTACTGAGTTCTGGCTTCTACATGCATTACTGACCCCTGAGAGTAGAGGAGTCCCTATTACTGACACCTATGCTACCTACCACTGCCAGTGAAGTCAGGGAGTCTTAGATACCACAATCTAGCAATTTCCAAGGACTTTTCAACACCCTGGCCTCTTCTTACAAGGTGGTTGGGCTTGTTTACAAATGCATGATTCAGAGAGTTTATCTGGGGTCATTTGACTAAACTTGAGTCCTGAAGGGAACGAAGGTGGGGGAACAGTGATTAACAATCCCGGGCTCTTGCTATATGCACCTGGCTAGCACCCGAGAGCTCATTCTCGTGGTGGCTCTGCAGGGCAGTAGCTATTGCTTCTTCCTACTAAGAAACGCAACCACAGGGGAAGGATCAGTAGTGGGACCTGGGGTAGCATCCACATGCTAGCAGTGTCCCGGCACACGAGCGCCAGGCTGTTCCACAGGGATGTGAGGTCCACTGCATGGAGAACTGCTCTTTACGGGTACACTGCCCCATCCTGTGACCTCCCGTAAAGCTCAAAATTGGCCTTCCTCTCTGGCCACAGGACTTTGTCTCAGTTTTACTGAGACCCCCTCAGAGACCCCCAACGTAGGTTGTCTACAGCACTCTTCTCTGATACTAGCCCAGTAGATCTTGATACACCACATAGACCATTCTTGCTGGGATCAGATGCTCCAGGGCCTTACTGCTGTCCCCAGAATGCTCTTGCCTGAGCCTACAAGTAGGTGGAGGACACTCCACCCACCAGGCTCTGCTCCTTCTCTCTGTCACACCACATCCTGGAAAGAAAACTTTACAACAAGGACACCTGTGGCCCCACAGTGACTAAGGGACACCTGTGATCCAGTGTGACTTCACGAAGGAGTTCCCCTAAATGCCAGGGCCTTCCTCCCTTCTGCAGCTGGCTGAGGTTTCCCATCTGTGCACTGTGGAATGGAAGAGACGCATCTCAGGGCAGTGGAGCAAATTGCTTCAGAACCCTGGGAGTAACTAGGGATTTGCTGAGCACAAGGCCTATCACTCCATCCTGAGACAGCCGTGGTGCACGGAGAGCCCTGGCATCTTTGTATGGAGGGGACACCTAGCTCAGGATGGACACTGTCAGCTCCCACTGCATGCATCCAGTACTACTCGACTGCCACCTGGCAGGGCAAGGAAGGGCCTTGGGTTATGTTCATCTAGGCAGCCCCTGCTCCTTCCTTCCCAGGGTGAAAGGAAAGAGCCCCCAAAGCCGTGGGAGGCATGGGCTGGTTCACCATAATCTCCATGCCAGAGGTGAGTACAAAAGACTGAAAGGGCTGAGGGGCTGAGCTCTGGCTGGGCACAAGGCTGAAGGAGAGGTTCACCCATGTCCTTAGGCCAGTGGGTGGGTAGGCCCAACCTGCAGGACACTGTATATAAATGCCAGACAAACCTCCTCCTCTGCTCCCTGACCAGGTTTGCTTTCCCCACCAACATGTCAGCCTTGGTCTCTTTGGTAGGTCAACTGAGTTAGATCTGGACCTGTGAGAGGCCACTTCATTATTCTATACACTCTAAAGGCTCTTTGTCCCCCGCTTCCCCAGCACTGATCCAGGAACTTATGTGGGTTGCAATACTGGGCGCTGATAAAAGGTTCATGACTTGCCAATCTGTCTCAGGCACAGCCCATGGCCCAAGGGATCCTTCAGAAACAAAGCCTGTGGGAGAGCCAGGAATCAAATGATTAGGAAACCACCTGTCACACAGGGTCCCACCAGGGTCTAGGGACAGAGCCAGGAGGACAGAGCCAGGTAACCAATATAAACTGGTGCCAGGGAAGCATTTGATAGAGGTCTCCACTGCTTGGCTCTGACTACAGTCTGGCAGAATTAGTGCTGCAGTGTGGACAGGCTATGGCTTAACCAAGGCCCTGCCTAGGCATACTGGGACTGTGTGACAGTGTCATGTATGCAGGTGAGGCTAAGCATGCTTATGAGGCAAGAAAAGAAGACAGGGAAAGTTCTAGACATGGAAAGGAAAAGGACTCCCTCATGCCAGCGTTAGATGAAGTCTTTCACCAGTTGAGAATCAAGGATTCTAACACAGTTAGCATCTTCTTCGGGCCTTTCTCCTTTCCTGGCTGTAAACTTACACTTTTCTAGGAATTTCAGCAGAAATCCTATTTTAGTGACGTTCCCTTAAGAAGACCATACCCCTTCCTCAGAGACAACTCAGAGGTTAAGAGAACTTGTTTCTTTTCCAGGGGTAGGGGTTTAGCTTCCATCGCCCACATGACAACTTACAACTCCCTGTAACTCCATTTCTAGCGCATATAACACTCTCCTGGCACTGCACATATGTGGTAAACAGACGTACATGCCGGTGAACACTCATACACACAAAGTAAAAGTAGCTGGGTATGGTGGCATATGCCTTTAACCCCAATGCTGTGGAGGCAAAGGCAGAAGGATATCTGTAAGTTGGAGGACAGTCTGATCTATATAGCTGAGTCCCAGGACAGCCAAAGAGACCCTGTCTCAAAAATCAAACACACAAAATAACAACAACAATTTTATTTTATTTTATTTTTGCTTTTTCGAGACAGGGCTTCTTTGTGTAACAGCACTGGCTGTCCTGGAACTCACTCTATAGATCAGGCTGGTCTCAAACTCACAGAGATCCTCCTGCCTCTGTCTCTCAAGTGCTAGAATTAAAGTTGTGCGCCACCACTGCCTGGTTTGTTTTTAATCTTTTTAAATTTATTTTATTTGTTCATTTATTTTTACACCCTGACCACATTTCCCCCTCACTCCTCTCCTCCCAATCCTTCCTGTCTTGTTTTTGATTTTTCTACTGTGGCAACTATCTTCCAATAGCTCTCCACAATGACAAGACAATAGAAAGGCAAGAGGTACCCTATGTCCTCTAGGCCTTTTAGGAAACATGGAGTTGTTCCTTTGGCCACATCCTTGAGAATTCCCGAGAAGGGTGATACTGCAGATATCAAGAGCATGGCACTGACTGTTCATAAGGAAGCGGAGTGTCTGTCACTCAGCATACTGTTGGCCTCATTGTAAACAAGCAAGTTAAGGGCCAGAGTCTTGCCAAAAGAATTAATTTGAGGATTATGAAGGCAGCTTTCTGAAACTGG
Organism: Bramus lutescens; assembly: GCA_001685075.1. Taxonomy (NCBI): domain Eukaryota; kingdom Metazoa; phylum Chordata; class Mammalia; order Rodentia; family Cricetidae; genus Bramus; species Bramus lutescens. Next base: position 35,603 of record LOEQ01003609.1, on the reverse strand, counting down.
TGAAAGAAAACAATCAGGAGAAAAAAGGAAAGCGAAGGGAAAGGCTTTCAGATTCAACTGCGGCACCAGCCTGTTTCACCCAAAGGAGTGCATTTAGTGAGGACCAGCAAAAGGAGCCTGAGCTGTGGGAGCCTATTCCTCGAGTAAGACTGTGTTGTCTGCGTGTGTCTGCACACCACATGTGTGTGTCTAGTGACCTCAGAGGCCGGAAGAAGGCACTGGATCACCTGGGACTGGAGTTACAGATGGATATAAGACACACGTGGGTGCTAGGGAAGAGAAACCAGTGCTCTTAGCTGCTGAATTATCTGACCAGTCCCCCAACACCATATGCAAACGCCAGGCATTCATGCAGCACACAGACACGCAGACAAAACACTCATATACATAAAATAAAAATGAACGAAAAACAAAAACCAAACAAAGCCCCTACTCAACATTTAGGTATATCTTATCCTTTCCTTGAATGTTTCTTTTTCTAGTAATCTCTATGCTTAAAATCTGTTTGCAATGTGTTTTAATAGGGCTGGAGAGATGGCTCAGCGGTTAAGAGCACTTACTGCTCTTGCAGCCTCGCACCCATGACAGGCAGCTCTCCAGGTCCTGTAACTCCAGCTCCAGGGGTTCTGAAGCACTCTTCTAGCCTCTGAGGACACCCACATAACGTGCGGCATGGAAACATAAATAAAAATAAATCTTTTTAAAAAGTTCTTGTTTGTTTTTTGGCTTTCTCTGTGTAACAGCTCTGGCTGTCCTGGAACTCACTCTGTAGACCAGCCTGGCTTCAAACTTAGAGATCCTCCTGCTTCTGCCTCCTGAGTGCTGGGATTAAAGGCACAACCACCGGGCTTATAAAAGTAATTGAATAAACTGTGACTTTGAGAGTTGGCATTGCACCTTATTCTTTCCCTGAGTGCCTTTTTATTTTTACTAAACTCCAAATATACTTCATACTGGTTCCTTCTGAATTTCTTTTCCAAGTGGAAGCCAAAGCTACAGTTTTTTCCCCGAGTTGATGTTCTAAAAGATTAGAGGAACTCTTCAGCTGTTGAGCACCAGCATGGTGTGTCTGTCCCAGCCTCAGCTGATACCTGAACTGTGAAGAAAATGGCAGCCACGTAAATGAAAGCCCAGAGAAGCTCATACCACCAGTTTGAACAACAGGTGTTTGGAGGGGGGGGACGGGGTGGGTCCTTTAGCTGCAGCTGGTCCGGCTATGGCCACCTTCCAGGGTGAGCTGCACACACTGCCTGCTTCGCTGAGCCTCACCTCCACACAGGACAAGTGTTCCGGCTCTGTTTCTCCATAGTTTCTCTTTATACTTCTGTTGTTCCAAGACAATGGCATAAAACATACATTCCTCTTGACAAACAATTACAGATTCAACACAGATTTCTAAACTTCAGGCCAAGAAATGGAGATGCTACAGCAGGTGTTATACAGCACACCTGGAATCCAACACGCTGGAGGTAGAGGCAGGAGGATCAGAAGTTTAAGGTCATTCACAAAGCAAATATGAGGCTAGTCTGGGCTCATGAGTCCTCTGAATCAAAAAAAAAAGAGGGAGGACAAGGGAGGAGAATACAAGAGAAAAGGGAGGTGAGGGAAGAGAGGGGAGAAGGGAAGGGGAGAGGAGGGGAGGGGAGGGGATGGGAGGGAAGGGAGGGAAG
>LOEQ01003608.1:80182-94869 GCA_001685075.1 Bramus lutescens | reverse complement strand
CGTGTGTGTGTTCGTGTGTATGTGTGTGTTCTGTCTGTCTGTGTCACTGTTTAGGAGCACTGGCTTTGGAATTAGAACATCTTAAGTTTGATCTTAGTATTTCTAGTAGTCAGTGTGTTTTATCTGTAAAATAAAATTACTGATGTTCCTGTGACAAAGTATTGTGCATAAGATAAAGTAGATTATGTATTCAAGATGAAGATGCATATCTTAAGTGCTTTAATTTACATTTGACAAATGCTTGATCACCTAGTCTGTCTTCCACAACTGTCCTCTAATGCCATAATGTGCTGTGCTAATTGGTGCATGGCAGAGAAGGACAAGGAGGCACACAAATCAAATAGGTTGTCACATGAATATATTTTTTGAATACATATACTATAAGCCAGTGGTTCTCAACTTCCCTAATGCTATGACACTTTAATACAGTTCCTCTTGTAGTGGTGACCCCAACCAAAAAATTATTTTTATTCTACTTCATAATTGTAATTTTGCTGCTGTTTTGATTAATAAGATAAATATTCGTGTTCTCCGATGACCTTAGGTGATCCCTTGGAAAATCCCCAAAGGGGTTGTGACCCACAGGTTGAGAACCACAGTTATAAGCTAAGGAAAATATATAGCTCAAATACTGTCCTGGCTTGTAAGTCTTCTTTTTGTTAATGTACTGGTCTAAGAATGTGTTTTAGCTTTTTATAAGGCAGCTCTCCATTCAGAGCATGCCCCTGTTAGTTTGCATCTCTGCTGGAGTCTCTCATAGCTTCCTTACAGCATTTTAGTGACCTTCAGGGCTTTTTAATGGATGTGTTGCACATGTGGCTTCAGAGCATCACAAATGCCAGCTCTGTCATATGTCAGTTGTTCTGAACCTCAGTTTGTCAGGAGAAACACAGTATGTCCCAAATTGATATAGAGAGCTACAGTTTTGGGTTTTTTTTAATTTAGAAGGGTAATTTTGAATTTTACTTGAGATTTTCTTATACTTTTACATAATTAGATATAACAAATAGAGTGTTGGTGTGCAAAATAAGCCCAAAGTTAAATTTTATGACAATTTTTTTCTTTTTCCCTAGCTCAACTGAGAAGTCATTTCCTTGGAGATCAACAGGTATGTTTTCTTCATTGTTATTATATAAAAAGTGTTGTGTTTTAGATACACACAAAATAGTTACTTAGCTCGCACTCACCCCATAAACCCTGTACTAGAACTAAACCCAGGGCCTTGTGCATGGCTAGGCAAATGCTCTACCACTGAGCTAAATCCCCAACTCCTGCTTCGCTTATTCTTTAACTTCCTAGCTCTGGGTGCAGTAAGCCAAGCAGAGCTTTTGGCAGTATTGAGGCTGAGTTTGGCTCTGATGTAGTGGTCCTGCTCGCCTTCATCCGTGAGCATAACTGAAAGTTACAGCATTGCACAGCAATTGCCTACTGTCAGCTGTGTGTCTGGAGCTTGTCATCACAAGGAAACGAAGGGGACAGCGGGAAGGTTATTATAAAAAGGATAAGTACTCATCTCCATTGAATTTTTCTTTGTTCATGCTTAGAGTTACTTGAAATGTTCATTTTATTATACTCAGCTTAAAATATCCGCTACTCCTAAGGTGGTCTAGTAGGCTTTAATATAGTTTGCCTATCACTTCCCTAAGCTCGCCACACGAAGGATGAACCACATTACAAAGAGTACCTGCCACTATCACAAGGGTGGTACTCGGTCTTCACTCAGTATGTGGTACTTAAGCACCTATGCCATGTGCTGGATGCTGTGCTCCCTGCTTAGCAGACAGTAGGAGCTCAGCACACCTGCCCTCCCACAGCCAAGGCATATGGGGTTTTATAAGGTGAGCAAGAGCTGGTCTTGAAGAAAACTCAAAGCACCAAATGCCCAGTATCTAAGTTTATCTGCACGCTGTCTCAGAATCCTAATGTCATTCTTCACACTGCTATTCTACAGTGTTTGTCAAACTGTTGATATGTCAAAGATAATGGGAAAACTCGTAATCTGCAAGACCTCAATGTAGCATGTTACTAAAGGGAAAGATACTCCATGAGGAAACATGTGGCTATCTTGGAAATAAGGGGATGGGGTACTTTATGTCATAGATAGGCCACTTCTACAGGAACTATGCGAAGATGAGCCCAAAGCCCACCTGGTCTTCACCTCCACCAGCCTGCAAAGAAGGCATTGGCAGCAGACAGGATACACAGTACAGCATTGCGTGGTAATATTTGAAACTGTTTGGAAAGGGAGAGGATGTGTAGGTGCTAGAGGACTGAACTGGATCAGGAAGGAGGTCAAGTCTCTCAGTAGTTAGGAAGAGACCCTGAATATCCTCTAAAAAGAGTCACATTTAAATATCCACAGAAGAAATTACGTAGTTATGGATTGGAGGGAAGAAAATGTAGCAAGAAAAGACCAGCTGGAAAGCTACTGCCTAATTTGGTGTGGGAATACATGAACTGCTAAGGATTTGGAGACTGACTTTGTGTGGACAAAAGACAGTGATAACCGCAAGGTCTTGCATGGAATAGGAGGGTGGCTTCATTAAATATTGGGCAAGACAGGATGGAGAGCCAGTCTTTGGGACACTTTGGACTATGGTGTTGGGCGTGCTGGATTTGATGACTAAAAGGGTAAAGGAGAACATTGAGTAACTAGGAATAAATGTGAACATAAGCCGCAGTCCAGAGTGGAGGCACTTCTGTTGAGCAGATAGCCCCTGCACATACAGACACCATCAGACGGTTTAGAGACGTAGCCAGAGTGCTGTGGGCTCAGTGGACGGGACCATCTGAATGACCGCAAAGCTGGAGCCCTGAGAACAGCCCTGCTCGCTTGTTCCTGGGAGCCCTGGGACATCAGCTGGAACCTGTGTTCTTTCCCAACCTTGTCACAGTATATCAGGCCGTCACAAAGGGCAGGAGCCATGGCTGCCCTGCTCACCTGAGCAAATGAATACACGCATGCATGAATGGATAATAAATGTCAGCAAGGTTTGAGGGCATATACATTAGCTTCACAACTAAACTTGGGGCCCTTGGAAAGTTTCTTTTTTTTGTCTCAGAACCAGGACCCAGAAAATGCCCAGTCCTTAGCAAATGTTAAAGATACCCCTCTGTGTAAGAGGAGCAAATGTATTAATTCAGAAACAAAATGCATACTTACAAAAAGAGTACAAAATGTTGTAATTTTTTAAAACTCTGAAGTGCCTATTTTTTACTCTTAACTATGTTCCTCAGTGCTCTTGAAGCCCTTACATGTAGGACATGTGAGCCACATCCAACAGGCAGTCTGTGATCCCATGCACTCCAGAATGGTCATGAAAATTGGAAATTTACTTAAAATTTTTTGAAATTGTGTTCGTTTGTTTCTCTCTCTTTAAACTCAGTTACATACTCTTGATCATGAACGTGGTAGATGATGGTGTCATGTGGCAGTGTCAAAAGGTTAAAGGTTAGACACTCCTGATAACCTAACAGGACATTGCCAGTATTGTCCTTGCCAGCCACCACTGCTGCTGCCCTCCATCTCTCCTCCTCTTTTTATTTTATTTTTTATTTTTAAGGCAGAGACTTTCTGTGCATCCCAGGCTATCCTAGAACTCACTGAGTCATAGCCCAGCCCTTCCTGTTCAGATTCAATATGCCCAGTATTTATGGGATTTTCTTTATTGCAAATTTAACATATATGATGTGGCTCTGATCAGATTGTTTCCTTCGCAGCTCTTTCTGTATTCTGAATATAATACCTTCATTGAGATACAATTCACATGTCCTACAATGTACACATTTAAACCGCCGTTTCAATGGTTTTTTTGTTTATTCAGAGTTAAGCACCCATCACCACAGTTAATTTCAGAGCATTTTCATCACCTGTAAAGATGCCACATACTTTTTATTCATCAGCTTCATTTTCTATCCCAAACTACTAATCTTAAGCTGCAACCATTCCCTTTCTTTATGAAATTGCCTATTCCAGACATTTCAGTTAATGCGTTTATGCAACATGGTCCATAAGCCTTTTTTGCTTAGCATCATGTTTTCAAGGTTTACCATCTGTGTTGGTACTCAATTCCTTTACACTGATAAATAATCCTCTACTGGTTTATTGGAGAACATTTTGCTTATCCAGTCATGAATCAATAGGAATTTGTTTCTCCTTTTGACTGTTACTATGAATACTTATGAAAGGTTCTAGATGTGCGTTTTTACCTAAGTCCGTAATGAAGAACAACATTGCTCAGTCAGCTGTAACTCAGGGTTGAATCTTTTAAACACTTAGCAGAGTGGTTTCCAGTGTGCCTGGACCTTTGTAACATTTTTACCAATAGCGTATAGGGCTATCTACACGCCCTCCCACACCTGGCACTTCTTTTACTACAGCTATCTTAGTGGACATTATGTACCATCTCCTGATTTGGTTTTTTGGGGTTTTTTTGCACTTCAGTAATGGCCATCATCATTTTGTCTTGGGTTAGTTTCTGGTTTTTTGTTCTTCAAGCAGTGATGAATGGCAAAGCTTGTACTTCAGTCTTAGTAGCTGTCGTCGTCGGAGGCTGCTCGCTCGTTCCCAGCCACCAAGACTTGAAATAACTGCACAGAAACTGTGTTAATTAAATCACTGCTTGGCCTATTAGCTCTTGCTTCTTATTGACTACCTCTTACTTCTTAAATTAACCCATTTCCATTATTTTATATTTTTCCATGAAGCTTGTGACTAACCAGCAAGTTTCGGAGCATCTGTCTTCTGCAGCAGCTACATTGCATCTCAATGACTCCGCCTTCTTCCTCTCAGCATTCAGTTTAGTTTTCCCGCCTAACTCCATTCTGCCCTATCATCGGTCCAAGCAGCTTCTCTATTCATTAACCAATAAAAGCAACACATTACAGAAGTTCTTCCCACATCAAGTAGCTCCCTTCCTGTCTATTTTATTATAAAAAATTCCCTCCCAATTCTAAATGTGCTGTACACATACCCATCAGAAGATGTTTTAACATATAGTAAAATATAAAGTAATTACTTATAATTAATCTCTGTGTGTTGTACATAGTTTCCCTTTTAAGCAGATTTGAGGACATTAGTATGTAGTTTGTTTTTTAAGAAGGGTCTCACCCGTATATCCCTGGTTAGCCTGGAATTCTCTGTGTAGATCAGGCTGGCCTCTGCCTCCCCGGATGCTAATTATCTATTATTGAATCTGAAATGCTTCTATGAATTCAATTTAGTATTGCGTAATGAGAATTTCTTGAGAGCCTTGAACAGGTGTAGCACACGATTGCCAGCATTTAAAGCAGAAGGCTTGCCCTCTTTTGATCTTCAGGTTTAATAGAGAATTGCAGCAGAGACTATAACTGCCATAGCTGGCAGGAAGATGCTAGAAAGGAGAGCTATAAATATGTTCCATAGCTGTATATGTCTGTATGATTGGGCATTACAATTTGTTCTGATGTTTACTATAAGTAAGTGTGATAATATAACTGTTTATAAAAATGTATCTCCGAGGTTTTAGGAAGAAAAGTATGTAAGATGTATACTATTGAGATCTTTAATATATGTAACCAAGTTGCCTTCCCACAAGATTGTATTCAGTTTTCCTCCCTCCAGGTCTATGAAATTGAGCCTCTTACCTTTTATTCCTATTGTCTTTTGTATCTGGAAAACACAAATTTTCCTTAGAGTCAGTACCCTTCTTTCCTGTTAGAGGGTTACTATATGATGGGTAAGAATTCTTTGTGGATCAGAGTAAGAGCTATATCTCTGCATTAAACTTCAACTGGGAAAACAGAACCCATGCCAGCTAGTTCAGTATAGGGAATTTGCTGTAGAGAACCTGTAGTTGTGAAAGTAAAGGTTGGAAGAGCTGAGAGATTCAGCTGAATAGTGGAGCACCCTAGAGACCGATGTTGCTGAATGTCTGCCACCATTCCCCGGGCTGGGGTAATGCAGTGCTGGGCTTTGTCAGAGTCTTGGAGTTGGCACAGGGGTTGGGTGGGAGTTGTTCAGTATTTGTTGGAACCAGGAAGATGCACTCTGGCAGAAACGCTGTGTGAAGTTGAGATGGGGTGGCACCTGTCTCCTCTGCTATTCTCTCTCAGTCAGCTGCTGCTGCCTAGCTTCCTGAGCTAGCGAGAGCAAGCAGCTAAAGTGTTAGCTACCAACACCACACAGGTGTTGGGTGTTCCTATGTGTGTGATGCACAGCTCAAACACATGAAGGCACACGATGGGAGATGCATTATCTAGGGCCTCCTGGACCCTTCTTCCCTCGTCCCCACACTTAGGTCACCATCTTCAGGATATGTGTCGTAGGCAAGTAAATATCCATTAATGTGCTTGACATTTTTCTTAAAGTTTTTCAAGAAGTTTTCACAGGTGTGTGTGTGTGCGTGTGCATGTGTGTGTTTTCCTTTATAACTTTTCATCACCCCAGTAGGCTGTCCAGTCATCTTCTATGTCTTATATGTAAAATATATAAGAATGTGAAAAATGTGCATGTATAAGCATTAAATATACTTAAAGTAAATACATAACAATTGACTCCTGCCCCCGCCCCTGCCCCCGCCCAGCCATCAGTACAGCAGCAGCTCGGAGATCCAGCTGCAACAGTTCCTCTGCCCCATCATAGCTGGGTCCCTCTACACACCCCAGCTGAGCTGGTCCCTTATTTTTCTTAGAGGACCACAGCCCAACTTTACTCTAGCTCAGGCCTTCTTTTCATGTATTTATTGTTTTTTCAGGATGGGTTTCCCTTTCAAATCTAATAGCCGTAAATGGTGGTTGTGTGTGTGTGTGTGTGTGTGTGTGTGTTTCCTCCTGGCCTCATTGCAGTAATCGTGGTTTTCTGATATGTGCCTGCTTTAGCCATGCTGACAGCATCTGAGCTGTGGCCATGACAGTAAGCTAGCTACAAGGGCAGGAAATTGGAAATTGATTTTATGAATAAAAGTAAACTCTGATTCCTTTTGTGCTTTTTCTAGTAGATAATTAGATGCCCTTTCCAATTTTAAGTATAGATTAATAATTGGAATAAAATGACAGTTTTGATATTCTCTTTCCTGTTGTAAACTTTGTTGTATTAATTCTGTATATGTAGAAGCACAGACAGAATGGACTGAAAATCTTGCCCAGAATGAGCAGGGCTTGGTCTCAACAAAGGGGCTCATTCTTGTCCTCGGCTCCCTGTGTAAGAAAGGACTACACAGAAGGAATGCCACTGAAGGTCCTTTTCTGTTCTCATCTTCTTTATATTTTGCATTTACTTGCAGACAATTTCTCTGCCTTTTTCTCCCGCTTTATAGTTTTGCAGATTTGATTTGGAAAGTTCATTCCCTTAAAAGCCTTCCAGGAAGAAGGTGAATTGTTAGCACTGCACAGCGTTGATGTCTGGAGCAGCTCTTGAGGATGCTACCTCTGCTGAAATGTCAAAACTGAGCCCAGCTGTTAAATTTTGTTTTTAAATTACTTACTGTAGCATCTAAGGAAGAGCTTGGGATGCACTAAGCAGAAAGACTTCCATTTCTTTATAATTCAGCTCAGGAAACCCTGGTTTTCCTTGGTGGTTGGTTGGTAGATGATGGGTGTTATTTACCCTGCACTAAGAGTGGAAAGCTTTTTGGAAAGAAGCACTTCCCAAAGGATGAGGGTGAGATGGCATTTATCAAATCCTTGCATCCTGTGGGTCTGTACCACTTTCTACAAAGTGGTAATGATGCTCGGAAGCAGTGGGCTTCCTCAGCTCCTGGCCCGTTGCCACCAAGGTCATATTTCCCCTTTACGAAACATCAGTGCACTTCTTTTTGTCTTTTGTGAGAAGAGTTTGCAGTTTTGTGTCTCTGCTTTGTATTTTTCTTAGTCTCACATTTCTAGTAACCCGTGCTCTGCTCTAAGAAGTCAGAGGGACTGTCAGCCCATGCTGCCTTCCGTCCTGTTTCTGTCTGATGAGTGTGTAATTTTTCATCATTCATCTTTGCGTGTCTCTTCATGCGTTATGTATTTGTACAGTAGAGTTTATAATCCTTCAAACCTTGAGGTAACGTTTAAGATAATATGTCATGAAATAGAAAATATCAGAATACTAAAAAACAGATACTAAAATAATAAAGGATCAAAGAGAGGGAGAATATTGACAAAGGCACATAGACACTTTCACAGTGGCTGCACAGTGTGAAATATCTTTCTTGAAAAGAAATATTTCTCTGTAGCAACTTTTTTTTTAAGGGGGGGGAAGCACATCGATTCTATGTACAACTGTAACAGCATCTGGCCGTCAGAAGGGAACTCAGAAGCCAAGATGACAAGATTAGTCCTGGTGTCACTGCTGACCGGTTGTTGCTTACATGCTCTGGCCATAGCTTGTGACATGTAAAATGCTACAAATCACAATTTCACAGCTTTTCTGTGCCAGTTTGAGAAGTTCTGTGTTAGAAGTTGGGGGATGGGGAGTATCAGCCTCAGAAAACTGGATTAGACCCAAAGCACCCAACTTTCAGAGCTAATAGTCATTGGCCCATTGCACCCGCAACACAGTCCATAAAATCCATTGTTTTACTGTTCTTGTTTGGGGGCAGAGGGATTTCCTTTTTTTCTTTTGATATTGGGCACTGAAGGTAGGGTCTTCTACGTGCAAGACGAGCCCCCTATCACCTGCCATGGCCTACATTCCCAGCCCCCTTTACTTCTGTTGTGAGACAAGGGCTGAGAAAACTCACTCTGAGCCTCAAGAGGCCTTGAACTTGGGGTCTTCTTCCTTCAGTCTTCCAAGTAACCAGTCTCACAGGCCTGTACCACCAGGCCTAGCCAGGCCCATTGTTTTTAACACTGCCATGGTTCCTAAGAAGAAGTGTTCAAAGGCTTAAATAGTATTAAGTAAGTGATAGGTCATTGGTACTCAGAATTAAGATTTTGTTTTGTTTTGTTTTTCTAGACAGGCTTTCTCTGTAGCTTTGGAGCCTGTCATGGAACTAGCTCTTGTAGACCAGGCTGGCTTTGAACTCACAGAGATCCACTTATCTCTGCCTCCCGAGTACTGGGATTAAAGGCATGCACCACCACTGCCCAGCTCAGAAGTAAGAAATTTAAGACACCAAAAAGATTAGGGTTTCTCAAAAAAAAAAAAAATCAGTGAGGGATACAAGATAATGAAATAGGGAAACTTGTAGTTGGCCCACGGGACATAGCACCTGCCTAGTTGATTCAGATGAATAGGGAGAAAACTATAGTGCTATGTAGTAAGGACTTTTGATGTTTGATAATAAATGTAGAAGGGACAAGAAAGGATTGCAATAAAATAGAAATTTTAAAGTAATTATTTACTTTCACAATTCTGTATCTACTATATTGTGTATTGAAATGTCATGGTTTGTAATGTTGTCCACCAATTTCAGCCCCATGTAACATTAGAAGTTAATGTATTCTGCCAAGTTTAATACTATAAAGATAGGCTCACCATTTTATTTGTATATAGAGAGATTTTTCATTTCTAAAATTTCCAGGTACAAGTTCTGCCACCAGAATGGGTGTAACCCCCCCAGACACAAGTCCTGAAGATAAATAAGAGACTAGACTGAGACGATTTTTCTTTCTGTCTTTTCTCCATCTGGAACAAGTAATTTGCAACACAAAAATTCTTCAGTTCATCATGAGATAAGACCGAGCTTAAATGGGAGCAGGTTATGCCTCAGTAGAAATGTGATGAATCCATGAAGGGATACTGTAGGAAGTGGCGTTATATTGTACGCAATGATAGATAGACTATTAGATCAGCACTCGTGTGGAACATGACTACTGTATTATTGAAGAGCTCAGGTGTCAGGATTTATTGTGGCTATCAACATACAAATGACAACATTTAACATTCATTTGCTTCCTATTTCTCTTCTAAACGCCAGGAGCGTGAATTCCTTGTAAAACCAAAACTTAGAGTCCAAGTTTTAAGCCTCCTTTCTGTATGTGGGCCTGACCTAGCCACAGACACAGAAGGATGTGTTGCAGAGCTAAAATATGCATTCCGTTTGGTAGAACTTAAAAGTCTGGAAACCCCTGTCATAAAGAAAAGCTTTGCTTCACTCCTACACATTCCCATCCTGTGGCTACAAGTCCTCTGTCACCCTACACGGTGAGGACTACGCTGGTGTTTTACGCCAGATACTCCCTTCTGAGCTGTGTCTGAAAGTAAGCGTGGATGTGAGTTTAGTTTGCCTCACACAAATTACCACATAGTCCTTTGACTTCAACCTCCTCCTCCTTTCCCTCCTCCTCCTCCTCAGCCTGGTAAAAGTCTTGTGCTTCTATGTAAGGATATAAAGGTACTTTTGTCTTTTTAGAGTGATGTCTTCATTTCTCCTCAGTTTCTCACGTGGACAAACAGGTGAGGATCTCCTTAGCATATCTGGATATTTCTGTCAGACAGTCTTCTAGAACTCGGGCTGACAGGGCAGGAGTACCTGTCTGCACTTGGACGTTGCAGTTTGCCTATTAAAATGCTTAATGATCTCTACCGCTGTGGAAGCCAAATTAGAGTTCTGCATGCTCAATATTACCAGAGTCCAGGAATGGAAATATTGATGCACATTTAAATTTTCATTAAGTTATCAAGTTTTTAAATAAGATTTCAAAAAGTTATTTGTTATAGATATATTATCATTAAGTTTATAGCCACACTAAGCAGAATAAAATCATTTTAAAAACTCATTATTAAACAGTGGTAAGTTGTAGCATTCCATAGAGATTGCAGCATACGCTGACATCGTTATTTGATTGGTTCTTAGAGACACTGCAAAGCATTGTGACCTTGGACTAATTGAATTATTGTAGTGTGTCCTGCCAGTTCTGCTTCCTTCTGGATTCATATACGACTCAAAAGGATCAGACATTTTTCTTCTTAAAATTAATATGATAGCCACTATCCAAACAGAAAGCAACCTTCTTTACCACCATTGGAATAGTTAGGGTTCCAGCCCTCACCCCTGACGTTCCCAAACTTCTCTGGGCATCAGATCACCTGCAGAGCTTCTAAGTTTGTGCTCAGGCTTCAGCACACACAATTAAATTCAAAATTTGGATTTGGAACAAGGTACCCATAATCTTCATGCTATGAAGCATATCTGTTGCTGTGGTTCCCTTGATGGAGAAGACATGAAAATTAGCAGGGGTCATCCCTTTCTATATTAAAGGGCTTTAAATAATGGTTGTAATAAAACAGAGGCTTCTCTCAAGCTGACTAGTATAAGACAGCTAAACAGAAACTCTTTCAAGACACCGGGAAAATCTGCATGTGGAGTCACTATGTAACATTAAAGTAACTATGGTTGGATAGTATTCTGGTTTTATAAAGGGACATGGAAGTATTTAGAGATGAACAATTTGTAGACAGAAGGCCGCAGCTAGCCTAACTGGCATGGAGTTCCCTGTGTAGCTAAGGATGACCCAACATTGACCCTACCTCCATCCCAAGTACACCGCCTTGCCTGCCAGGTTTTGCTGTTATCAAAAGAAATCTGTAGCATCTTAGTATTTTCTGATTTCAGATGCTTCCATTTCTTCAAGACTTTTTCTTTAACCATATGTGTACGCGCATAAATGCAGGTACCCACAGAACATAGAAAGAGGAATCAGATCCCCGGGAGCTGGATTTGCAGATGATAGCCTCCTGACTTGGGTACTGGCAACCAAGCTAGGGTCCTCAGCAAGAGCAGCCAGCCCTCATCATGACTGAGCCTTCTCACCAGCCTCCTTTCTATATTTGATAGCATTTTTTCCAAAAGAAATAAAATCTGTTCATGAAAAATTATTTGACAGTAACTTCAAGTGCTTGGCTGTATTTCCCCATAGGTTAATAACTTTTTGTATCACCATTAAGCCCTTAAGCTTTGTGTGGAAATGATATGGTTTTGTAGCTACCTGACCTCAAACTCGTGATCCTCCTGCCTCGGCTTCCCAAGTGCTAAGGTTATAGTTATATACTGCCATACCTAGCTCCTTGAATTTTTTTCTTCAACTTTCCCAAAACAGATCCAAGGCCCATGACCATTTCAGCACCTAGCTGTTAAACTTATCTGGTCCGTTCATTGCCCACTTCATATTTCTTCTTGCTTTAGCTAGCTTTCTTTTTATAGTTACAAAGCATGTGTTCTTCTGTCAGGTAAAACACCTGTGTTTTAATTTCTGCACAGACTAAAAATAGCTAATAAGCACTCATTTTGCCATGGTTATGTATGGAAACCCTATTCCTTCCCCTCCCAAAATTGTTTGAATGGTTTCATGTTCCGGGCTAAAACTCGGGAGTTTAAAGTATCTATGGTGAGGCATCTCTTTGGTCTTGCATAGAAGTGCTTTTCAAGTTTGTCATTTAGAAATCAAAGCATCAATCATCATTAATGGGCAGACCAAAAGTTTGCTTCAGCCACAGAATGAGATATAGACATGCAAGCTTTTAGAGTGGACTTCAGGTCAAGCAGTTTGAAGTGAACTAAAAGCTACTTCATCAATGGTTTTCTAGTCCTCAGAACTTTGCATATAGCATTTTCTAGATGAGCAAAATTTCAGAGCTATCATGAATATTTAAAAGATGATATAAATATTCATTAGCACTTAGATATAGTCAAGGAAACCAGACTAGAAATAATTTGAGAAACGTGGGCTTCAACTCTTAAGTCTGTACTTCCATTAAAAATCCAGCCTTGAAAGGATATTCTATGTACACAGTAACTTCCAGTTGAGTCAGCAAATTCATATGTATCTTTAATATTCTTAAAATATCAGCCTGCCTCCTTGCCATGCACCAGGAACATTTCTGTTGTCCATGTTCTATCACCCTTTTTTGAACATTCACTCCAAACACATTTTCTGGGGATCTCCTTCCCTCTGTCCCTGGTTGTCTGCTCTATGGATGCATCTTACAGACCACAAAGTACCAAATAGGAGAAATCATTTTGGTACCAGGCCTAGGTCCTCTTTCAGAACTCGTCTTGGAACTTTGTTTCTGAGCACTGGAGGCCTCCGACATTTCTGCACTTGGAGAAAGTAGACCCCTGCTGCATCTGAGGGCAGTTCAGGAGTGAGAGCCATCAGGAAGGCTTAAGCTGTGGCCCTCAATTCACAGGCCCGAGTTGAAAGGAGCTGTTAGAAAACGCTGTCTCCAAAGCCCCATAGCAACTTGGAAGATTGAGAGAACAACAAGGAGAAGCCAGTGCAAGGTTCCAGCATGCTGGACTGTGAAAGACCAGCCTACAGTGTTGTATATGCCAAACATCTCCCCTGAGCTCTAGGTTCCTGTTTCCATGGTGATTTGCACGGCACAGACCTCCCTCGCCTCATACAGTCTAACACCATGACCTGTGGCTTAACAAAACAGAGCCATTTTAATGATTCCAGACTCTTGAGTGAAGAAGACTTTGTTTAAGCAGATGTTCTGTGTGTGTTATATATTTGGGGGTGTATATTGCAGAAAAGATAAAATAATAATTCTTGTTGTAGTCCATCTTTGACTAGGATCTTCCTGCAATAAATAACATGTCAGTTTTTCCTTATCCTTAACCTTCTAATATTTTTATAGATGTAACTTTGTTATTTTTTAATTAATCATCTTTTTAAAAAGAAATAGAGCATTGAGATGAAATGTGACAGGCAGCAAGGACCATGATTCCAGTAATCTCCCATTCTTAGGCGCAGAAGGAGATTTCATTGTACCTTAAAGAATGTTCGGGCTCTATTTTTAGATACACGCTTTCTTGTAAGATGTTAGCCGATGTTTGAAAATACCCATGAAGACATGTTTGTGCTGTTGTTTGAGAAATTTGCTGTTCAGGATGCAGTTAAAAGTAGCGTTCACATGTTGTTCGTCTTTGAAATGTTTTGATCTCTTGTCCTGACCAAATAAAATCACAGCACTCCAGCTACATCATTCTAGATTACAGGACTAATCATGAGATGGTTCACCCTGCACTGTATGCCTCTGGGTCCTCCGAATTGGTAGAGTACTTTCCATTCCACATAAAGTAAGATTGTAAAGTAAGATTCCATAATTGATAGATACAGCCGTCACCATTCTGTAATCAGGAAAACTGTGCCAATTAGTTAGAAAATTGGTGTTCTGATTATCTGGTGCATTGTAGCTGCCGGTACATGCACTTATAAATTAAATGTTTAAAGAAACACAGCGAATAATGGCAAAACTATTTTTGAACACCATTTGACTTTGCTGTGATGAATCAGAAGGCATTTCAGCACCTTTTGTCTTAATGGCTACTCACTGATGGGCTGTACAGGAAGAGGAAAGTGACTGAGGAGCTTATATGTAATATAAAGGTTGGATGATTCTTAGTTCATATTAAATAGATCTTTTTATCAAGTTGTCACAACTCTACCTGGCATATTAGCTTAGAGACAGAATACAGAACCCCTTTCCTTGTCTTCACTGTCAGTTAGCTCTTCTGTTCCGACTGTGCAGGCATGGCAGTGTGGCACTGTAGTACTCCAGTTACCTTGCTAGTACCCTTCACTGCTCAGCTAGGGCACTGCATTCTTCCGTTCTTCAGCGCACTGCCCTAGGACCCAGGGACAGAAGAAGCAGTCAGGTGATGAGACTTCAAGGACACATACCTAATGATGCTTTCAGGGCAATATTGTTTGTTTTGCTTTTCTACTTTTAAATATACTAATTCTGTTAGGGGTGTGGGGGATTGGGGGGTGGG